>PVJO010000002.1:0-87999 GCA_004026905.1 Hystrix cristata
GGGATGTATGCATGACCATGTTCATAGCAACACAATTTGTAATAGCTAAGTCTTGGAAACAGCTTAAATGCCCAACAACCAATGAATGGCTAAAGAAAATGTGGTTTTTCTACACAATGGAGTACTACACAACCATAAAAAAGGATAAACTAGAGTCATTCGTATGTAAATGGATGTTCCTTGAGAACATACTTTTAAGTGAAATAAATCAGACACTCATGAGTACACATCAAATTGTCTCTCTGATATGAGAAATCATAACTGTAAATAAGGACAAAGAGGTGTAATAGATATGATATAAAAGGAAGATAATATACAAAGGAGAGGAGTACTAGAAAGAAAGAAGGGGAAAAGCAGAAAGGCAACAAAGGAAAGAAAAGGGAAAGGGAAAATATGGAAAATTATGAATAAATCTGCTGTAAATAGGGAGGGAGGGAACAGAGGGGAGGGGTGGGGAAGAGGGGGGAGAACCAAGATGCATTATGTACAGGTACAAAATAAATGTGATGAATGTGGCCATTATATGTAAAATGTACCAATACATGTTCTTCGTTTAAAATAAAATAAAATAAACTCAAAAAAAAGAGAATAGATGTGATAACCTGTCTTCCATATATTACCTGACCAAAATATAGCTACAAATTTAAAATAAGACTTATTATTTGATATCTATATTCTATTCCTCCATGAAATTTTAAGTTTTTCCTAAGAAGTACTACATAACCTAGGCCAAATTAATTTATCTTAGATTAGCCATCAGATTATTTTCAGTTCCGAATTGTGATTGGAAATAAGATCTTAAAACAATTAAAACTGTAGATGTGTTTGTTAATCTATTCATTAATTCATAAATTAAATAAGCATATTAATGTATTTAATCATTTGAGGCACAAAGATTTGGGGGTATGATGCATATAAAATTATGTGAATTCAAAGACAGTATTTTAACCAAACAAAATACAGAACATAAGAAACACCTTCCAGTGCAGTGGAGGAAATTACTGTTTAGACAAGGTTATATGCTTTCCAAGGAGCATACATTCTAGGTTGATCATCATCATCACCATGGGCTGTGAGCAAGTAAGTAAGAAATATGAAAAAGGTGAATGACACAAAAGGAACTATCAAAAACAAAAAAAACTTAAGTGATGATGAAGTGAATCATTAGACATAATTTAGTATGATTTCAAGAATTTGAAAGACCTCTATGATACAATCAAAGAAGTGTGTAGTTATGGGTGGTAATAAAATACAATGTATATTCAAGGATAATTCACATTATAAATTTTGTGTCTAAAATGAGGGTAAAACTCTTTAACTGGGCTATGGTTTAAGGTATGTTTTCATTTTGACAGAAAATCACCAAATAAAACCACCACTTAAGATATTGGAATACATAGGCAAAGAATACATCGCTGGGATTTTGGAAGACGTGGTGCAAAAGAATGTAGTGAAACTAGATGAAAAGGCCAAGAAAAAATTTATGGAAGCGGAACGTTTAGACAAGCCCAAGGTATTTGTGGACTCTGTCCGACTGAAACCAAAAGAGGCAGGTCAAGCTTTTCTCCAAACTTTCTTTAATCTAGACAAAGAGACCGATCACACAAAAGGTAAGACTGAAATCACTTGCAAGGAATACCTTAAAATTTCCAAAATCTATTCAAATCTCAGGCTCTTCCACTTTTTTTCTGTGATCCCCAAATCATTCCATTAATAAAACAGCATTTTCACTAAAGAAGTATCTTTCTTTTAAAAGTCATTTTGTCATTTGTGGAGTGAGATCCAGTTTCCAACCAGCTAAAATTTGAGTCCTAATGTTTAGGCTGCTCATAGAAACAGTTAAACTTAGGAACACTGTAGAAAAGAACACCTCAGCCTAGATTCTACCACCTGATGAATTCTGTGACTTTGTTTAAGTTTCTTACCCTATTCAGCATTTATCAAATATGGAGAATTTTAGTATTTCCTCAACGTGACTTTCTATGGCTAGGTAAATAGTAATGCTAGACACATGGGAACTAAAATATTAGTTCTCATTCAAAGCTTTTTCCTCAGTACTCCAGACTCATTTAGCTCTAGCTGTATATTCAGCATTTTTGTTCAGATATTCCATGGGCTTCATAAAAATAGCATGTCTACAATCAAAAACTTGTTCCCACAATTGAAACTGGGCCAATTCTCTTCTCTTTCCATCTCAGCAAAAAAGAAAAAAAAAAAAAGCATACTCCCCCAAACATCTATCAAGTTTCTCCTACAAAAATTCTTCACTGATTGCCTAACATTTAATAGTATCTAATTAATATAAGATGAAGAAGCAAATGATATGCACTTGATAAATATTAGTTAACATAATCACTTTATATGCGCTAAGATTTAGACTTTTAAAATATAACCAGTAGAATATCTATAGAATGTCCAAAGTTTTGTAAATTTTAACAAATTTTGATGCAAAATCAACTCTAAATACAGTACCAAAAGCCTAAATTGTTTAAGATCACTAGTTAGAGACTCAACTTTCATAGATATTAAACAAATCTGACTCTAGGTCTTATCAGTAATGATAAATGATAATGAACAAATGACAACATAAATTGTTGAGATTGCACAATACCAAATGTTCTTTTCAAATAAGCCATTCTTTGTGGAGAAGGGATAGTCCCACCAGCAGAACATATATACTTGTATGATAGATGTTAAGATTTCAGCCCAGGTTGTGTGCTCATTTGTATTTACCCTGGGTCTTCTGCAGGTTAATTGCTTTTGTTTAAACCTGAGGTGACCAGAAAACAATCACAGCTTTAAAAAATCAATATGCAGCAATTGTGAATCAGAACTGAAGAGGATATTCTAAGTGATTCCAGAAACACAAGGACCCCCTAGAAGCTTTAAACTGTAAACTGAAACTATATGATCAACAGAGGATGTAACAGAAAAAAGGCCCATATAGACTCTTATATCATAAGAGTTTCTGTTGCCCCTGTGCTACATTTGAATTCAAATCACAAGAATGATCCCAGTACACTTTGGGTAAAATGACTCAGCCAATCAGGACACTATAAGAGCTGAGATACTGAAATAGGTGAAGACAATGGTCAGCCCTGTGGGCATAGATACAACGGGATGATTCCAAGTGCAAATTAAAGTGTATGGTGTGAAGAATAAAAATATTCCTAGCTAATTATTTGTGTGTGTGTGTGTGTGTGTGTACAGATATATATGAAACAGTATTATCTGGTTAGAGATAAATACTTCAACATGTATGTGCCAAGAAACATGACTTTGTCTTATCCTGCATTTATTTCTTCCTTTGGGTATCAATTACAAGAGATTCTTGAAAATTTTGTAAGGCTCAGAAATTAAAAATTTTGTCTAGATTCAGAATTTCTCCATTTATTTCTGTTGTACCAACAGACTACTAGGAACCATCTCTGGGCAGCAGACTGCACTATGCTATTCCCTATTTTGTAATGAAAAGATTTGCTCTCACGCTAATTTTGCTAATAAATACAAGATAAAAATCTTGCAGAAAGTTTAATTTTATCAGAAAACTCTACTTATTCTAGGCACTAATGGTCATTAGATGATTAAGTCAGAAAATTTTCCACAACTCTAAATTAGTTGATAACTCCAGAAAATTTGGATTAAAAAAATACCATTTGTCCAAGGGTTTCTCAGTAAAGACCTAGGAAACCTGTGCTCTTAATCAATTTTCATCATTGGAAATGACTGTCAGAGTACCTTGTAGCACTGATCCTTAATGTTTTGTTCATTTCTATTTCCGCATCTGAAGATGAAAGTAAAGAAAGTGCAGATGAAGAAGATGCTGTATCAGTTGAGGCACTGGCCATCTCTTCAACAGGTAACCACTACCAAACCCAGGGCTTTATGGGAACCCTTGGACATCAGTTAGGGTAAGGCAGCTGTACAGGGCTCTTCATAATGGTGAAAAGACCGCTAAATTGAGGTTCAGACAATCTAGGTTTCTCTCAATTTAAAAACATCACTATAAGTGACACATACAGTAATCAAATAAATTGCTTAATTATTAGGCTATAAGAAAGAATTCTAGTATCGATAAAGGGGTGATATCATTCTTTCCTGAACACCATTATTTCAGAAGTTCTGAACAAATTTACAAAGTAATAAAACATGGCAATATTTTCATGGTTGGGTGTATTTGGCACAGAGTAACAGAAAAACAGAATTGCTGTCTCCGTACTAGGTTACACATGGCAGCAAGTAAGGCAAATCGAGATCTTGCTTGTTTCTAATTATTAAGGGTAGATATTCAGTGTGTAAACACAGTGTGTAAAATTCAGTGTGTTTTCAGAGTATGTACAAGAGAAAAGAGGATTAGATATGCCAGAGAAAGAGATCGCGTGTTTGGGGACGGAGAGTGAGGATGCTCAAGGGAAGGGAAGTGGTGCAGGCAGTCAGCTGTCAGTACACCCTGAAGAGGAGGAGCTTGTGCCAAACTCTAAGCAAAATGGAAGGGGAGGAAGGGGCCTGAGACGGGAACGGGCTTATCTGTGAGAGGTTAAAAGCGAAGGCGATTCTAGGTATACAATAGGAAATTAGAGAAAGTTTGATTGGTGGAACTATAAAATAAATCTGAGATATTCTGCATAGGCCATTTTACCAGTGGCGAAAGAATTGGATGTTATTTGCAATAGAAAATCTTAGAAGGCTTTGTTTTATTTAAATTTAAGCATTACACAAAGTATACATGTGTCAAAATATCACATATTATCCAATAAATGTGTATAACGTTTATATTTTTACATATTAAAATAATTTTTAAGAGATAACAGCATTTAGGCTGAGGTTATAACTATAAAGATCATGATAAGCATTTAATTTACTAGTAGTCTGAATAGAGAATAAGAAGGGAAGGAATTAAATTTTTGTTTTGGTTCACCAACTGGATGCTCAGGAAAGACAGATTTGTAGAGGAAGCAAATATCAGGTGTCTTGCTTTGTATATCTGTAGTCGGAATACGTGTTACCTCCAAGGGTAGAGAATGAATAGGCAGGGGATGTTCAACTGAGGAGTTCACAGAGAACTCAGGGCTGGGAATGAATCTTGAAATCATCAGTGTACAGAGGGTACTTTAAAAGGTAAGACTAGAAGATGCCAAGTCAGGGGGAAAAATACTGATACATGATATCAGAGAGCCCAAAACAGGACAACGCAAATTTTGGAGTTACGGCAAAGAGAAAGAACCACCAATGAAAACTGATTCAGGAAGAATGGCTGAAAAACACAGCATTATAGAAGCCCAAAGAACAGAGCCCATTGTTGAGGAAAGGAGATGTGTTTTCCTGTGTAAAATGGTTAATAAACAACAAATGGTGAGTGGTAGCTTTCATAAGGAGTATTTCATTGAAATGATGTGCAAGCTTGGCTTGCACAGAAGGAAGAAAATTAAAAATGGTGAAAATAGACAATGCCAATATGGAATTGTGCTGGGAAGTATAGCAGAGAAATGTGACAATAATTGGAGAAGAAACAGGTCCAAAGAAATGTTCTTAAAAAGAATACTGATATTAAGTTATGCTGATACACCAATGGGGATAACACAGTGGGGAGGGAGGGCAGAATTGATGATGAGAACAGGGGCTGAATAAAAATTTGTGTTCTGTCCTTGTGGGAAAGTGGGGATGTAATTCACAGGGTTAAGGACAGTTGACTTTAGACAGAAGGAAGGACACATCTTTGCAGTAGAATGAAAAGTAAAAGAAGTGGGCTGACATGTAGGTAAACTGATAGATGTTTGACTACCAAGATAAAATAACTTGTATGCAAAACTATTTTAAGGAACGGAAGGCTTGATGTCCTAAAGAAAAATAAATAACAAAGCAGAGATATTTTCAAGTATTTCAAGATATTTATTCATTAATGAAGAGTTACAAACTTTTAATCTCCCCAGATAATCATTTTAGATACTGGGAAAACAGAAATGAAAGACATTTTCCTATACTAATTACTTTATAGTGTACGGATCACAACTGAAATATAATGCAAATTACTACTTATATGGGACATTCACATTTAAGAATGGAAACACAGAAAAAAGACATACTGAAGCCATGAAAGTATTCTTGAGCTATTACTGGGAAAGGGATTAGATGTTTCCTGAATGGTCACACTGTGGTTAATGCATACTAATACCTAGAGGGTGCACATTTTATGATACACAAAATTGTCAAGAATGGTGTAGAAGAGTTAGGTTACCTATCAAAGGGTATTGTAAATGGAGGACAGAGTGTTAATAAGAAAACAGAGATAATGTAAGTGGTGTTCAACATTTGAATACTGATTTGACTGAGCTAAATGAATTAAGTTTCTTTACAAATTTGAGAATCTGTATTTAAGTGACTCTAATGTGCTTAGCTTTTTTTTTTTTTTTTTTTTTTTTTTTTTTTTTTTGGTGCCAGAGATCGAACTCAGGGCCTTGTACTTGCAAGGCAAGCACTCTAATCACTGAGCTAAATCTCCAGCCCCCAAGTGACTCTAATGTGTTGGATTTGAAAGACTAGTCAATGCTGTAACCACTAGATAAACATATAAATTTATAGTGGGGGTCAGTAATAAGTAGAAAAGAAAAGAGAGAAAGGAGAGTTCTCAAGACTTTCTTTCAGTTAAATAAGAAAGGATTTTCTTATTTTATTATACTTTTCAGTGGAATTGTAGTAAGCATTCTTAAAGAATGAGAATAATATGCCTGATGGCAAGGCAGTGTATGTTACTACTTAATGAGTTGTCTATTTCGTTTCTTTGTTTTCTGTTTCTCTTTTAGCTCCCCAGGAAATCCACGGTGCCCAATCCAATGATACACTGAAGCTTTGCCCTTATGATCATTTCCATAAGCTGAAGACAAAAAAGGCAGATAAGGTGATATGCTTTGGAATAGGGGGAAAGAATATTGTGAATTCAAGAAAGACACTGGGAGAAATGAATGTTTTGGTTCTTTTGTAAAAATGTCTTAAAATCAAGACAAAGGGCATTGGTTGCATTTATTAAAGTGGTCTTCACATTAAATTTCACATTTCTTTCATCTCATGCTGGAACACACTAAATAGACTACTAGTCTCTACCATCCAACCCAAACCAAGTTGTTACAGGAAACAAACATTCAGACCTCTCACATGTTTTTCCTTTGGTACTTTGTCTTTCTTCTCAGGTGGGTGTATTTCATTGCCAACCTTTCTGTCACCCATTTTATAATTACACTGGCTTGTTTTCTTTAAACTTTGGTAGCAGAATGGAAGGGCCTGGGTCAAGTCATTCTCTGTCTACTAATTACAGATATATCCAATAATGGAGAAGGAAGGCCGAACACGCCTGGCCCTTATCATCTGCAACAAAAAATTTGACTTGCTTTCTTACCGACATGGTGCTGAGGTTGACCTTTTGAGGATGCAAGACTTGCTTGAAGACCTTGGATACAAAGTGATTGTAAAAGAGAATCTAACAGCTCAGGTAACAGTCCTAGAGAGTAGAATAAGCTTCTTTACTTCTTAAACAGTTTTTAACCTCTTTCTAGGCAGCAGCAAGAACAAAACATATGAGTATATTTGCTCCTGAATAGGATCCCCTGAATCTCAGTCTTCTCCAGTGTACAATCTTATAGCAAATATTTAGAGAATTTCTGTAGAATTATATTTCACTAAAAGTGCTGGGTCTTTCAGAAATCTCAGTTTGGGAGGCATGTATCAGTTGGTGGTCTGGGTAAGACACAAGTTCCGGGCCCTGAAACTATCTGATACCTACTGAATGGACCTGTGAGTCATAATAGTGTCAAATTTATGTGTCTAACTGTAAAGATATGCAAAGTAGCTGTGTTTCTCGTTCTGCTACATATACTCTGGGAGGCTTTAGACAAATTATTTTAAGCCTAACTTTCAGCTGTTCCATGATGAAGAAATTTGGTACTTCTAAATTTTGTAAATGGAAAAGCCTCTGTCTGCCTGTCTTTCCTTTACTTAATGAAAACCTGTGGGAACCCCAAAGTAATACAGATGAAAACAAATTGATTCCATGGAAGACTAGTCATCTCACTTGGCCTTCATTATATTCTATCTCCCAGTTTCTTCAGAAATTTGAGGTTCTGCTAAAGAAACACTGGACTAGATGCTATATAAAAACTCTATGAATTTTAAATCCTATACAGATAAATTATCTGGATTTATGCCAGAATACCATTGCTCTTACAATTCCATTCTGTCAAAATCACCTGATTCTTTAGTTCTTACTCATTTTTGTAATCTGTATTTCCTACGTGCATATAAACTATATATGGAAAGTTCCTCCATAGTGACTCTGGATCTCTTCAGGAAATGGAAACAGAGCTAAGGCAGTTTGCTGATCACCAAGACCACCGGTCCTCAGATAGCACCTTCCTGGTGTTTATGTCACATGGAATCCTGGATGGAATTTGTGGAACAAAGCACAGTGATGAAGAACCAGATGTTCTTCGTGATGATACCATCTTTACAATTTTCAACAACCATAATTGCAGGAATCTGAGAGACAAACCCAAGATCATCATCATGCAGGCCTGCCGAGGCAGTGAGTCTGAGTTAGGAGCCCAGGGGCTGTCCCAGGGGGTGGCCCACAAGTTCTTGAAGACTGGTTTCCAAGTTTCATTTTCCCAGGGATGGGTGAGGGAAGCAACAGTTTAATATTCAGCTTAAATCCAGCCCAGAAAGGTTAAGAAGCAATAAGTACCCTAGAATAATGAAAAATGTCATGACCATTTGGGACTAGGATTGTTCCAAGCCAGTACTTTTTTAGTAGTACGATACTTGCATTTTAATAAACACCCTGATCAAATGTACTAAGGTAAGACATAATGATAAAAGAAGTGCACTGTGTATGTAAACGTCACATAATATCACATATGTCACTGGATGCGATGTCTTTCTCAGGGGGTGAGGGAATTGCCTGGGTGACCACTGACAGGGGAGAAGCCATGGCAGATGCAGCTGGTCATCCCTTGCAGTATTACAGACATTATGGACGGAGTGATGCCGTCACAATGACCCATGTGGAAAAGGATTTCATTGCTTTCAAATCTTCTACGCCACGTAAGTGACTTCAGAGAGGAAACTCTCTAAATCTTCTACTAGTTTCTATATGGCATGTTTGGCTATGATCATGTCTTAGTACTGAACATTTGTGCTCTACTTCATTGGATATTCTAATGGAAGGAGAAATTTAAAATATTGAGAGCCATAAAACTTACTTTGGAAGGAAACTTTCAATGTAAATAGAACTTCAGTGAGATTCCAGACTTAAAAGAGTTTCACTATGTAAAAGTAAAGGATGTTTTGTTTTGATTTGTTCTTCAAATACAGGAATAGAACTGAAATGCATCATCTTCTCATGATTTGGCTCACCTGATTATCTACTAGCAATTAAACAACCCAACTAATGAAACTATTAGGCCTCTTCCTCACACACTAGTAGCTCTGGGCCTGTTGTTTGAATGTCTTCTGAGGAATGTAATTAATATTAAAATACCTGCCTCCAGTTTAATATACCCAGTGAATGAAAGCCAACCTTCTTTGTCAGGAAAGTCATAGTATCAGCCATATGTGTGTGTGTGTGTGTGTGTGTGTGTGTGTGTGTGTGTAGATAGACAGATACAGTTTTCTTTTTTGTCTGTTTTGTTCTGGGGTTTTTTTGGTGCTGGGATGCAAACTCAGGGCTTTGTGCTTGTGAGGCAAGAACTCTAACCACTGAGCTAAATCTTGCTTGTCCCTAGTCTACCTAGTAGGAAAAAAAAAAAACCAAAAAACTTTTTAATAGTCATTCATAATACTGTTATATCAAGAATTTAGATAAGGTGATTTTTAAAAACCAAGTCATAGTTGTAAGTCCTCTGATTTAGTGACTATGACAATAAGCTTTACTAATCCATTTGGGATCTCCTTAAATGATTTTTGATTCAGTATGTCTAGAGCAGGTTTTGAGATTCTGCCTTTTAAAAGAGCTTCACTGTGATGCCCATGTTGTTGTGCATGACCACATGTAAATGGGTAAGGATTACTGGACTCTGAATCTAATCTTTGGAACAGGAAAAGGCCATGGAAAAAGTGCCCACCTGATCATGTGAACAGTAACAGAGAGCTGTATAACTTCTATTTATTTTATATATTGTACTTTTAATAAGATTTTATTTAAAGAGACCTACAATTTTTAGCTGGTGAACTAAGTCAAAAGGTCATATGAGACCTGATGCATACTCAGAAAAATTATTAATTTCACTGATGAAATAAATTCTAGTATGTAAAATCCTTGCATTCCCCTTCTGTATGTGTAATCACGTGCTGGGAAGAGGCCAGGTGTAAAGCACTTGCTACACAATTAAAACAGAGAGTGTTACTGACATCAGTGGAGTTTATAACGGGGCTAGAGAGGCAGAAGTTAATTGGGAAAAAACACAGTCATATCAAAACAGAAATGAACAATGAGTGTCAACTGTGATTAGTGCTTTAAAGAAACATTTTTCCTTACATTTAAAAAATAAAAATCAATCACATTAATGATAAAGTGAATATCTCAAGCAGGAAGAACAGTGTGAATAGAGACCTGAGAAGTAAAAGATCTTAGAGGAGAGATCCAGGGTGGTTAGAGCCCAGATCCAAGGAACAGGAATAGTAGGGACACCAGAAAAGGAGATAAGAGTGAGATAATTGGAGGTCTTATATGACCTTTTATACTAATGGAAACTGAAAATTTTGGTGGGATTTATGCAATGATATGGTAAGATCATTTTCATTTTTAAATGAACTCTCTGGGTGAATCTATGGAAGTGCATTACAGTAAAGCAAGAGTAGATATAGAAAAGCAGGCTAAATTCAATTGTGATATTGCCAATCAGAGGTGCTAATGATAGTTGTAGAATAAGGTAAATTATTAAATAGAAAAGGAAATGAATATATAACATTAATGATCGTGGTTCAGTGGATATAGTAATAAATAGAGATGATAGAGGTGACTCAGTTTGTAAGTCGCTGATTATGTACATTCATTTAAATGTGAATCTTGCAAGAAGCTTTAAGATGGCTGTGGCATGTGTGAAGGTGAAATAAAGAATAGAGTAGTTATGTGTTTCATAAAAGAGATCTGCATTAAAGATAGAATTTTGGGAGATAGTAGCCTAAGGATCTCATTTAATAAATTAAGAACAGATGAAATCACTGAAGAATTGAGAATAGTGTAAGATGAAGTCCTAGACTGAGACTTGAAGAACTCTCGAGGTTGAGATCAGTGATGGAAGGATTAGCTAGCAAGCTGAACTCATCAAGTAGGGTCAGAGAATAAGAAAGAAAACTAGGAGTGTGTATTTTCCAAAATAGCAATAAAGATTCTTTTGGACTTTGTCAACAGTTTCTGATGTGAGTATCAATTCAAGTAAAGGTGGGGTCTGATAAATGACCATGAGATTTAGTGACTTCAAGATAACAGATGACCTTGGAAAAAGCCTGTTTTGTCAAGCTGGTGTGTGGAGTAGGAGAAGGAAGCAAGACAGGGATGGACAGAATAGGGGGAAATGGAGACAGAGAGGAGAGACATTTGAAAAACCTGACTATGAAAGGGAAGGAGAAATAAGAAGCTATCAATAGGTAAATGGAGATTAGGGAACTACCTTCTTTTATTATCAATAATAACAAAGACTTAGATTCCTCAGAATGGTAAAGAGAAATAGTCTTTCAAAAGATTTTTACACAATAGAAACAAGTCTGGATGAAGAGGAGCCCAAGAATTAAGGAACAGAGACTTTGATTCTTTTTCTCTATAATGCAGCTCATGTTGATAGGACTCAACGCTCTTTTTTGCTGTATGCAATCCTACCAGCTGTAGCTTTGTGCTTGCCTACTAAGAAAGCCTAGAGGATTTATAATAAGGTTTTATCTATTATGGAAACCTGAGATCACAGTATTACCCAGCTTAGCTCTTTCTCTTTTCCAAAGCATCAAATTATACTTTGTCCCAAAGCCTTTGTCTCAAAGAGCCTTCCATGCTTCTACAAAAGCTACATTCACCCAGTGTTTTCATATGTTTATTTCAGATAATGTTTCTTGGATACTGGATACAACTGGCTCTCTCTTCATTTCTCAACTCATCCACTTCATCAAAGAATACTGCTGGAGTCATCATTTGGAAGAAATTTTTCGAATGGTAGGCATTTTCTGTTTTTTCCAACCTTAACAACTGTAAAGAAACATTTTCAAACCATTTTTAAAATTACTGAAATGCTTGTCATTCTGATGCTACATCCCTTACTCCATGTTTTATTTAAACAGGAAGTGTTCAATAATTCCACATAGAACCATTTTGGTTTTTCTAATAACATCTGATTCTCATAGCCTTGTTCACCCAGGAAATTCATTTTAAGGATTCTAATTCTTTTGTGTCTGTACCACGTCCAAGAAAAGGCTAAAAATATCTTTAGTTTACACTGCCTAACAACAGCTTTAAAACACACTATGGTGTTTCTCACAGTTGGAAGCGAAGTCTGGATTTCCTTTTTTAAGAAAAGTTCTAAAGACTGTTTTGTTTTACTATTTCAGGTTCAACATTCATTCGAGACCCCAACTATACTGACACAGATGCCTACAATTGAAAGAGTGTCCATGACACGGTATTTCTATCTGTTCCCTGGGAATTAAAACTCATGAAAGCCTCTCAGGTAAACATATCTAAGAAGTAAATGCGGATCCTCCCTGCTCAGAGTCTATACAGAATGGATAGACTGAGGATAAGAAAGAACAGTGATGGAGCTATTTATCTGTTACTGAGGCTCATGTTGTTTGGCTTTTCTTAAGGGCCTTTGATGAATCCCTGCATTTATTTGTCCTCAATTGTACTAAAATTGTTACATAAGAAATGATTAGTGTACTGTGACCAGCTGAAAAATCCCTTCAGGGAAACTTCTTCTTCTTTTTTTTTTTTTTTTTTTCCGACAAGCACTCAGTGTAAGAGAATAGTTGATTCTGAGAAATATACAAAATGCAAAAATTAGAAGTGCTATATGCAGTTTGTTTTTGGTCTCCTGCCAAGAGTCAGTTTTACTGAGTCACATTTCTGGGATGAGACTGACCTATAACACAATGTCAACTGACAAGCTGATGCCACTATACTGAAGCAAGGTGTACCAGTCCCTGCGGTTGGCAGGACCATGTCTCTTTAGTAAAGAAACTTATAACTACAGGAATTAGTTGCATTGATATCTTAGCTGTAATAGTCTGACTATCCTTATTCTCTCTACTTTTTCAAGGAAAATGAAGGCATTGTGATCTCTATGAATCCATTCTTTTAAAAGGTGAATTTTTGATCAGGAATATTTTTATACTAAATTTCTGAACTGATAACTTTCCACAAATATCAGGGTAAAATTACTATTATACCAGGGTAAAATCACTATTACACTATCATGGAATTAATGAATAATATGTTTTAAAAATTTATTCTCTCATTTAATAATAAATAAAGTCATGTCACTAATTTTAAATATAAAATTTAAGTATTAAACCCATTAAAGGTAGCTGTTAATGAAGAAGTAATCATTGCTAAACTTTTTGAAAATTTAGTTTTTAAAAACTCAAATTGTTTTTATATAGTTCAGTTTTCCTTTCCTGAAAATCTCTTTAAGAAAAACTAAGCTTATTTTTATATAGTTCATGTACTTTTGCATTCACAATTTTGTGTATTTTTTCACAACCATTACCAATGGGAATAAAATATTTTCTAAATATAATTTTTATGTATAATATATATTAGACATATAGAGTAATAACATTTCACTTTTATCCTACTTTCAGATGTTGTTTTCAATATTTGTTTCCTATAACCACGTGATGATGAGTATTTTTTTTTTTTACTTATGTTCAGGAATAAGTTTACTTTCTTTTGGATATACCACAAAACTAACTTGCTGGATTCACATCTATATATTTTTGTAACTTCAAATAAATTTTTGTCAGATCTTTAAGCCAATTATATACAAACAAGTAATCTAATACTAGTAGGTAGAGAAATATTTCATTTTAAAACTTACTAATTGAATAGATTTA
This sequence comes from Hystrix cristata, assembly GCA_004026905.1. Classification (NCBI taxonomy): domain Eukaryota; kingdom Metazoa; phylum Chordata; class Mammalia; order Rodentia; family Hystricidae; genus Hystrix; species Hystrix cristata. The sequence goes on from PVJO010000002.1 coordinate 14,086, forward strand.
AAACAAGAAATTTTACTGGTATAACTTTTGTTAGTAACATCATTAGACTTTCTAATGTTTTTATTAACTAGTATTTGTATAAATTATTAATTCACATTTTTCTGTTCTATTTCAAGTTTTGTGTATCTTTTTTACACATTTGTATAAGTTCTTCACATGTAGTAATTATATTAGCTTACAGTCATGTCTGCAAATATTTTATTTAGTTTTTTATTTTAAATTTTGTGGATATTATATGACATACAGAATATTACATTTTTAGTAATGAAATCCATTTATATTTCCTTCTGTGTTTTTTTCTATTTTTAAGCTTAACTATTGCCTTACCACATCTGACTTTTTATAGTTGCTTTTAAGATATTTTAAAATATCTTATTCTTCTGTAAACTGTATGAATTGATTGTTTTCTAAATTAAATAAATTTATTTGCTATGAACTGTAGGATAAAAATATTCATTTTGAATGAATTGCTAATCATTGAAGATATAACACTTTCATCATGTTTCTCGTTTTCATAAGTATTACCATTGTCATATATGAATTTAGAGTCTGCCACGAGCTCTTTTGGAGGGGTCGTAAAAGCAAGATACTCAGCTTGGCATTTACTTTAGGGATTATTTTAATCCTTAGAGATCAAAACCCTCTTGATCTAGTTTTGAAAAAAAGACCTTGATGTATGCAACCAGTAATCTTATATTTATCCACAGTCAGAAATTAAAAAAAAAGGTATAGTAACTTCAAATCTGTTGTAGAAAAGAGAAGATGAGGTAACCATTCTCTCTGAATAAAATCCACCATATGTAATGAATTCTTTCAAGTCCTGCATTTACAAGTTACTAACTGTGGCCCTTTTACTAAATTACTGGACTTCTCTGACACCAGTGTGCAGATATTAATTGTGTAGACTGACACCTGACTGATATTGAGCAGGTAGAGGACTCTGTGCAAGGAGTACCCCCCAGTGTAGGGCCTGTCACATTTGTTTATGGTAGAAATCAACACGAATCCATAAATCAGTTTGTTTCTCAGGGCTTATTATATGTCACATTGTGAATTACTATTGTTTGATCATCTTCATTAGCCCTCCTTTTTTCATAATCTCCTTAGTTATTTCTGTATTATATATGCCTCCAGGTGAAATTTTGAATGATGATGTTAAACTGGAATTTAAATATGTATATTGGATTATACAGAACTGTTGTTTAAGAATTTTTTGTTATATATTTTTTTAATTTTTAAATAAAGTATACAGTTTTCTTTAAATAATCTCAAATTTCTGACTACGGTTATTACTAAATATTCAGTATTCTGGCCTGACTTGAATGAGAATTTTTTTCCTTCATAGTTTCCCACTGAGTATTGCTGCAGCTGCTATGAAGAAAAGAAAATGACAACCTTCCTTGATGCTTAAATGCACACAACCTTGCGGCTTTATCAAACATCCATTGATCTAGAGAATTTTTCCTTAGATGTTTTTTCTTTTCTTTTTTTTTTTTTTTTTTAGTACATGGTTTTGAAATGTAACGGATACACTCATTGCGTGGAGTTGGTACATGTACGTGTCACATCTTAATCTTGTTTACTTTCCCTTCCCTTCTTCTCTTTACCCTCTCCAACCTTAGGATCCTCTCCCGTCAGCATAAGATTCTACAAATTATAGATTTGTTTCTTTCTGGCCAATATTCACAGCTTTTATCTCATTTTGTGACCTTTTATGTTTACTATATCTCTAGATAAAATAGCCAAGTATGATAACAATACTGGTCATTCTTTATTATTTAAATGAAAATGCTTTTCAGTATTTCAACATTAGAGTGTTTTCTATTATTCAAGTTAGTTTTCATAATATAAGATATATGTTTACATTGCTATTTTTCACCTGGCTTGTCTCTCTTTCAAGCATGAATGTTACTGTGGGCCCTTTTTAGAATAAAAGAAATCAAAATGTTAATCTCTGTATTTTGACTACTGATACATTAACAAGTGAACTAATATCAACTAGTGATTACAAGTTCTTTGTTATAGGGTATTTTTCATTTGCTCTCCATTTCAAATAATGTTGCCAGTATTTGACTTAGAATTCCTATATTGGTATTTATATACATTTACTTATTTATAGGGGTTTTAACTTATCTTTAATTTGGCCAAATGAAATTTCTAATATTCTTGAAAGAATTACGAGTAATATTTTATCAACTCTAGAATATCTGAAAATGTTAAAAATGTAATTTTAAATAAATTACCAATATCAGACTGAATATGTGTTGTCATTATTTCAACTTTCAATCTTCAGCAGATGAATACCTAACTATAAAAAACTGAACAGTGTCTCAATTTTGAGAATATAACCAATTATGCAAATACATGCAGTTAGAATTGAAGTAATAAAGAAGGAAGTAAAAGTAACTTGTGTTGCATAAGATGAGTTGTGTTTTTCACATTTCCATCTTGCTGTTTTTCTTCTCTCTCCCCATATAAACTCACAGGTATATTGGCAAATGTACTGTACAGACACCCTATGACCTGCTTTGTAATTTTTCTTAAATAATCATCTAAGTTGAAGGTCAGTTTCAGATATGTGAAAAATCAGTATACAAACAACATAAATATGAAAGTCTGAGGGAAGGACATCTAGGGTTGAGAAGGGGCCTCGGTGGTATGTTCAACCAAGTCATCCTTTCTTTCCTTTCTTCCCTAGTAGAGCTAAAGTCGTCACTACCTTTAAATGCACACTTTAGCCAGCTTGAAGAAGAAGACACACATGAAAGGACTAACTGACTAATCCCTTTCAGGCAACTACTAGTTCACAAACAGTTAATCACAGGGCAACTTTTGGTTGGTGGAGAGGGAAAAATGAAGGGTTTATTGTCTACTGCCACATGCCTATCTAAAAATTGAGGATTTATTAATGAATAGAGAAAAGATATAAGGCCTCAATCAGATGTGTTTTACATTGTTTCTGTGTTTAATGTTTGCTAACATTCCTTGTAATAGATGTATTAAAACGTATTTTACTAATTTAGGTAATCCCTGAACTTATTACTTTAAGTCCTTCCAAAATAGAAATAAATTTTCATTTTATTTCTATTTCAAAATAGAAATACACTTTAATTTTTATTTATTTGCTCTATGAGATAGCTAAGGACCCTTTCACATGCTTATTATTCACTGTGTACAAATTAAATGTTAGCTGGTGCCTTCTTCTGTCCACAGGCTCTATGCATGGTTGCTTTAAACTTATGTGAACTAACTCCTGGGCTAACTGTGAGGCTTTAAGCCTTACCTTTTCCCTTACAAACACAGTCTCACTCAGAATTTGCTAACTCATCTACCTGAAGCAATCCCCCTTCCCATTCTAGATCCACATATCTTAATACTAAATTTTTATTTGTGAAATTGACACTTAATCAAGTAAGGCTTTCCTATCAATTTCCAATAAAATGACATATCTTCTCTTGCCCTGATCCCTCTACATCTTTTTCTCTTTTATTTATTTGGGACTGATAGGACTCACTGCACAGTTATTTTGTTTCTATTTGCGTACATACATTTCCACATAAGCTCCTTGGGCCACAAATTTTGTTATCATATTCACAATGCTTAAAACCATGGCTGGTATAAAAGAGATGCTCAGTAATTCTTTACTAGATAAATGAATCTATCCAGAAAATGTTATACTGTAGAGCTGTGAGATCGATAATGCAATATATTTAACAAATGGTTTTATGATACACAATTAGGTCTTGTTTTGTTTTATTTGAGGTATATTCCCTAGTTTATCAAATATGTTCCATTTTATCCTAGATTTTTTTAGGAAAATATATTGTTGCATATTAGAAATTCGGAATATGTCTTTTCTTTCATAACTAAAACTCTTCCATTTAAAAAATAGCATTTTAACAACATTTTTTTCCTGATTCGATAACAGTCATCAGGGATACAAAAATGAACAAGAGAGACAAATTCTACTTAAATAGAGCTACTTAAAACAGACATCCAAAACACATAATGTAAGCTGAATTAAAGAATCTTAGTCTAGCTCTGTTTCCCTTTCCAGATCCATTGTGCTGATGGCTAGAATTTCCATCTTCTCTCTTACAACTAATAACCTGGAAATCTCCCTAGAGACATAATCCAAAATTTAAATTGGCCATCACACCCTTACCTCTGCAATTTACTCCTCTTTTATTCTACCCACTTTCATAATAAATGATACATGTATGCAAGCAGAAACTTGAAAGTTATGCTTAATATTGTTCTAAATCTCAACATCTTCTATGTCAGCATGGGCCAAGATCATATAGTTTCTCACAAAGATCATGATAAATGTTTTTTAAACTCTCCTTTTTGTCAGGAAAAAATGTTGAGAATGGAAAGTATAAATTTGGTGATTCTCATACAGATGAAACAGCAAACTTCATTCTACAATGGACATTTGCTGTACTTTTAAGAATATTCAGTTCTGCCAAAGACAAGAAACCAAACAGAAAGAATGGATTCACAGAAAGTACTGAACATAGACAGTGATTTGCTAGAAAGTAAGCATATGAGATATAGATAGAAATTGCAAAATATGGTGAATATACATAATGAGTAAAACGTAACTTGTGAGACATAAGAAGACTTCATATGATTTGCTAAATATAGATAGTAAATTAGTAACCTATAAGGCAGCTAAAGATAGAGTACATAGAAAATTTGGTAGAGCAATAATATGCTGCTTAGATATGCAAGGAGTGGGAAAGAGTCACATCATGATGATGCCAACTCTACTCAGAATCATATCACACCTAAATTGGCTTGTTGACACCCAGTATAGTCTCATTCTGAACCCACGTATGCGCCTCCTGAGAAATGTAAATAATACTGTTCCACCAGTGAATTGACAAATACTCTTAAAGCAAGCACACTTCTTCTGCATGTGTCTGAAAGAGCAGGTATGTACCCCCAGCTCAAGATGATTTTTTTCTTTCTTTTTTCTTTTTCTTTTTTTTTTTTTTTTTGGATGCTAGAGAAGCACTCTAACCACTGAGCTAAATTCCCAGCCAAGATGATTTCTTTAGGGTCTTTCCTTGGTCAGAAATCAGTCCTGCCCCTCATCACTAAACCATCATATGAGAAGGCTGATATAGCAAGAAGGAAGCATAATTTATGAAGATCATGAACATGAGAACTTAGTCCTTTCCTATTGGTTGCATCTATCTAAGCACATTACCTTATCGAATCATTCGCCTTGTTTCTTTCTTAATATTTTAATCAATTTATTAAGCCATGAGATTTGGTCTTTTTAACTTTAATGTGAAAGCCTTTCTGTTCTTTGACCTTTGGGGCAGCTTGCCAGTTAGAGCTTCCATAGCACTAAGGTAATTTCATACGTGACACATTCTCAACTAGCTTAATGGCTTTTTGTCTTGAAAGAAGACTTGTGAAGGAGGCAAAATGCTTCTCAGCACAGTAATCTATCATTTTTCAGATCACACCAAATCAAATTTACAGGATAAAGCTATTCCTTAAGGAGACCAAACTCTGTGTTCTTTGGAGGAAGTGTAATAAACTTGGACTGGTGCGTTTGATCTTAATTTTGACAAAACACGTCTTTAATCTCTATAGGTGGTGAGAATGAAAATTCCCCAACTCAAGGAAACAGAACCTCTGGCTTTCCTTAGAGTTGGCAAAACCTGGCAACGGGAAACATTCATTGGCATCAGACCAAAGTCTTAGACAACAGATTGAAATACTCAAGTATGAAAAGGGGGCTTGGGATTCTTATGGAAATATAAGCTTTTGAAAGAAGGCAGATATGAAAGACTAGATAGATAGATAGACAGAGATATTCAGTTCTACACTTTCATAGTGCATAGCAAACATGTAATAATAAAAAATTTAAAAATCAAAAAAAGATAAATCATGTAACTGAAAATTACATACAAACACACATGAGACTCCTAAACTAGTCCCTGTCTCTTTGCCTCTCTCTCTCTCTCTCTCTCTCTCTCTCACACACACACACACACACACACACACACACACACACACATCGGGTCTTGCTCCTCATAGCTTTTTAGTTTCAGGACTATTTAATCTTCTATGGGAATTCAGTGTATCTTTTGGCCTGAGGAGACAATTCTCAGGAAAAGAATGCCCCTGGTTTTAATCACTTCAGAACTGAAAGACTGAGGAAAGTGATCTTCTGAGCTCTAGGTGATACCAAAGTATCGTTTTCTATTTTCTACTGTCACACACTCAACTGTCACTCACTGTAACACTCCTATCACCATATGTGTGAATTTATTTCCTCCAACACAAGCAGTTCTTCCAGCAGACACCAGCTGGGTGTCCTATAATTAAATTTAATTTTGACACTACCTTCCTGGAGCTCACATCATAATCCACAGGTTAAGGGCTCAGGCTCATAACTCTGTCACTAACAGAAGACACCAGGAGATCGTCATCTATATAACCCATCAACTGGGTATAAAATTTTCCCCACACTACTCACTTCTTGGGTTTAGTTAATTGGATAAATTATCTCACAGAACCAAGGAAAATACTTTTTGTAGTATTTACTAGTTTATCAATAAAGGATATAATAAATATTACATATGAAGAGGTACATAGGGGAAGGTCTGGTAGGGTGCTGAGCACAGAAACATCTGTCCCCATGGAGTTGAGCTATAACACCCTCCTAGCACTTAGAAGTTCTTCAAACCCTGCAGTCCAGAGATTTTTTATGAGGACAGCACTATGTAGCCACGATCCAGAATGGTCTCCATTTCCAGCCCTCTCTCTTCTCTGTGGAGAATTTGGAAGCAGAGTGAGGTGAAAGCTCCAAGCTTATGGATGAAGAACAAAGCTTGGTTTTCTGGGTGAGAAGGCCTACGACAGGGGCCTGGTAAAAGTCACCTTATGAGACCAAAAGATGCTCCTATCATCCAAGAAATTCCAAACAATTTAGGACTTCCATTTCAGAAACTAAGGCTGAGGTAAGCATTTTAAAAAAGATTTTCCTAGCTATCTATTGATCAGGAAAATACAAAGGTTTTAGGAGCTCTCTGCCAGGGATCAAGGGGCTAGAAACAATATCTATATTTCTTATTATTTCACAGACTTTCTTCCCTATCTTAAATAACAACTACTGTATATAGGAAGCTCCCTGAACAAAAGGAAATAGGAAACCAATTTTCCCCATCTTTGATCAGGCAGCAAATGATAACTTCACAGGCTAGCAAGTGACAGAAGAACAAGCACGATAAATTAACACTAGGCAACTCTGTCTCATTCGACATCCCTCACCTCTGGCTTTCCCCCTAATTCACTCTTTAAACAATGGCAGACTGATCTTAGACTAAAAATCCCAAATTCTTAACCAGAACTTCTGACCTCTCTCATTTCATTTCCCAACATTTTTCTTAACCATAATCATCCAAGCAATCGTTCGTGTCAGGGTTTTCATAGCCTCACTCGTACTTCCCCCTGCTTGAAATAATCTTCCTTAACTCCTAGGCATTCTTTGGCCATCTTCTTAGGATTTATTCCCTCACAGATTTCTTAGGTAGCCCATCTAACTTCGATTGCCTATTATTTACTGGCATAAAAAGCAGACATTTTCTTTTTCAATTCTCATGTCATAATTGGTAATTATAGATTTAGTTTACAGTCTGTTCTCCCATAAAAGCATAAGTTCTATCATGATTATTTTCTTCTTTGTGCACAGTACCTACCAGAGTATATGAAACAAAATTGATACTCAGAAATATTCATGAAAATGGGGAAAATTCTCAACTAAGGCATATATTCTAAGAAAGTACATGAATCCACTATCCAGTTATCTAGTATCTAAATATACTGCCAATTAACCTGCATGGAAATGAAATCAAATTATTTTTAGATAAAAATTCAAATATCTTTTATGACTCAAGTTCAAAGTGTTTTACCTTCAGGCTAAAGTACTAGAAGCATATCATTAGATACATGAATTCCATGATGTTTTTATGAGAGTTAGATATTCATCAGGACTTCTATTATAATGAAAACGGCTGTGATCCAAGAGATTTATTCTACTTCTCTTTGCATATATTTGAACATCAGAAAATTTCTTAAATTTGCCTCAACCACAGTAGATTTTCAGTAGCAGAGCTGGAAACATTCACTTTCATTCAAATCACTAGATGATGTCATAGAAAATTCCTGCACTGGCACAAAGAGGTATTGATAATGTGTACACAATTTTCTGATTCTTGATGTACACTCTGACATTGTATAAGCAATTTTTATCCTTGAGCTTCTTCAAAACCTGGCATTGTGGTCATGGCAGCTATAAAACCTCCCCAAAAAAGTCAGAGATATTTTCGAATCTGATTTCTCTTAAAATACAATGAAACCTTTTATAATTACCTCAATTTTATTATGCTGTATCCACGTTAAAAATAAAACAAATCATCCCATGACCCCAGACCATAACCATTAACCACAAGACAAAAAAATGTGCTGTGTATAACATGAATGCTATTTGCATTCTTTAGCCAGGACTCTTCCTTTTCATACTCAAAACTAAGAAGTGATATTATGCATAACCCAGGCTTTTAGTTTATTTTTATATACCATCCAAGTATAGCTATATCTAAGAGATACATTTATGTAAGACACAATCGTTACTATTTGTATTTGTGGCTGATGATTTCATTTGTCTTTTTTCCCTTGAGTTGTAAGGCAACAAAAAACCCTACACAGTTTTCAAATGAAAATAGAAGTGGAAATAGCTGCCTGATTATTAATTAAACCAGTAGCTTAATAAAATTTTAAATACCTTCTTCCTGAAAGGGAATTACCCTTCATGAATGGCACCCTCTTCTGAGTTCATTTACTGATTTTGATATGGTAAGATTATTTTAGTAGGAAGACGAGAATGAATACTTTCTAAGGACGTGCCACTCTGACAAAGAGTTGGGGAAAAGGTCAAACTAATTACATGTCATATGTTCTGATCTCCCAGATTAGATATATTACTTCATTTCCCCATTGTGAAGAGTGAACAGAAGAATATAAAGAAGGGCAGGCTTTCCCTGCCCAGTATTGCTCCTACCTGGTTAATGGAATGGATACTTCCTTTGTAGGACAAGACAAACATTTAGGAAGACAAGACCGTAGTTTTCACTAACAACTTTCTTCTCTTTTTCTAGCTACCTCTTATACCTTAGTTAACAGTTTAAACACTTCTTTCTATTACAAGCTTACTTGACCACACAGATATATCTATGTCACTTTCCTTCAACCCAAGAATTGCTATCTGCAATGGGAAAAAGTAATGTCTGAAATTTTAAGGATCGTAAATTATATGAAGAAGAAGAAAAGGGTACTGTACCCTATACATAGAGCAAAATTAATTAAATGACATTTAAAGGTTCTAAAATTTTATAGTATTAGAAGAAAATATGAAGAAGCAAACCAATCCATGCAAGCAGTTTGGTTATATACAAGAGAGTTAAAAAAGTAGAGCAAGATTTTCTGATTATAGCTGATATGAAGAAAAGCAAATTAGTCTTTCATCCATTTGTAAACAACATGACCCGTAGTTACAGTAATTCTTGATTTTTCACCTCAGTTACTAATGGTTTGAAAGTGTCTCTGTTTAGGCTTGGATCAGTTCGGGGTCTGTTTTGTTTTGTTTGTTGTATTTGTACCCTGCATCTTGTAAGGGAGGCATATATTAAGTTGAGTGATCAGAAGTCATAGAAAAATAAAAGCACAAAGATTAAATAGTAAAATGAGAATTTAGATGAAATTAAGCTGACATAGTCCCATTTGGGGGTAACAGTTTGAGTAGAAGGGAAGAGAAAGCCAAAAATCAGAGGCCATAAGGTGTCATAAGCTTCTTAACTTCTATTTTTTTTTTTTTTTTTTTTTTTTGGTGGTGCCGGGTATTGAACTCAGGGCCTTGTGCTTGCAAGGCAAGCACCCTAATCACTGAGCTAAATCCCCAGCCCCAGCTTCTTAACTTCTAAAGGTGCTGATTTTCTACCTAGAAACATATCCCAGAAGAAGCCAACTGACTGCCTTTTACTATTCAAACCCTGCTCTACCAAAGAAAAAATATTTCTCAATTTTTGACCAAAGTATCTGGCATCAATTTGAATTATTCCCAGTTTCAGGATATTTTCATGATATTAAAAATATACTATTTCTCTATTAAGCAGCCACAAAGTATCTCCTCATGCCCCTAACACCTGGCAAATATCTTTCGATTTGCCCTTTTTGGACATTTCACGTAAATGAAGATGTCTATATAATAGGTGGCTTTTTGTTTTTGGCTTCTTTCATCTAGCATAAGATCTTCCAGATTCATTCATTTTATAATGTGTACCAGTACTTTGCTCCTTTTTTATGACCAGCTACTCTTCCGTTGAATGGATATACAGTCACGAGTTGTTTTTCTGTGGATCAACTGATGGTCATTTTAGTTTTATCTGCTTTTGGCTATTATGACAAATATTACTATAAACGTTCATGTACAAGTGTGTCACTGGGCTGGCCATTTAGCTCAGTGGTTAAAGTGCTTGCCTTGCAAGCACAAGGCCCTGAATTTGTTCCCCAGCACAGAAGAAAAAAAAAAAAAAGCAAAAGTGTGTTACCTGAGCATATAGTTTTAAATTCAGTATGTTTTTAATTTTCTTGGAAATATCTGGAAGTGGAAATGCTGCATAATTTTCTTTGTCTCTTGTTTGCTGATATCACTTGCCCTAGCAGCAGCAACTATTGTATTTGCCTTTAAATGTTTTTGGTAAATGCCATTATGTAGTGTCCTCACTGTTGCGAAAATTCTGAGTTAGCCCAAACAAACAAACAAACAAAACATAAACAAACAAACAAAAACCAAGCCTTTGATTGAGACCTTCAGTGAGTCACTAGGTAGGCCAAAATACACAATTTCAATTGTTTAAAAATAAAGCACTCTTCAACCTTTTGATTCTAGACACCTGTAAGGAACATATACTCATGTCTTCAAGGCCACCACTAAGCACAGGAGCAGAATATGGCACTGAGGCAAGTTAGAATGTTATCAAGCTATTTTATTGAAATTGAGCTGTTTTTCTATTGATGCAGTATTTGCTAATGGCTGTAAGTTTCTACTTAGTTGTTGAAATTCCAAAAAAAAATTAATTTTGACAATTTTTGTATGTGGTTTCCATTGCTTTCTGGGAGGGACAGACTTCTGGATTTCCTTACGTGGTCACTTTTGGTAACATTGACTATATATATTTTTCTAATTCATCCATAGTTATTTTAAAATTAAAAGTAAAATATTGGGTTTTCATAAAATGCTGATAACTAAAAAAACCAAATATTTTTAAAAAAAATTTTCCTCTTTGCCACCCTTACCACAATCAAAATCATAAACCAGAAGTACTTTGTCTCTTTACTTAAAATTTGTATGGCAGTACAAACACACAGATTATATTAATAACTATCATGAATTTTGTATAGATTTAGTTAACATTTTCCTCAATATTATGAGACATGAAGTCTCCATTACTGTCTTCAAAGTAGGTGAACATGGCTTTGATCCTAAGTGCAAAACTCACAGCTTTTTCCTCTCTGGAGATGGTAATAAAAAGTGAGGCCTCGAGTTTTTAAAGATAAAAGTTGCTAAGACAATCTTAGTACAGCAATTAAAGCAGCTACTCAAAATACATTTTGTTTTATCTTCTTTTGACACAATGTTGTTTTCTGTATTCATATGAGAACTGTATGTTGTAGATTCTTTAAAGAGACACTATTTCAAATGTGTAGTAAGTGCTGATTCTGCAATCATTGCTAATTGGAGAATTTCCAACTTCCACGAAGTACTGTTAGCCTCATGATTTTGTCATTATTTCTTTCTCCTTCATATGTCAAATTTTTAGAATGAAAAATTAGCTGAGCTAAAATTAAACTTCATATGTAATCCAACAACTAAATTACTATGCTTTACAGTACAGCTGGTACAAGTTCCACAGTGAGAGCATTTGCATCTCAATGATTCCTCTAGGCCAGTTTTCTAGAATTACATAAAAGGTATCTATGGTATTGAACTCTGCTGTTCTAAAACAAACAAAGGTAGTTTTCACTTTATAAAAATTTAAGATGTGTCCTTGAAAATTAAATCACAACAAATATTTCATTAAGAAAAAAGTATTTGCTTCAGATAGGACTTTCAATTTTAATTTTGTACAGTCAAATTAATACCTTATCAAGGTTTTTGATGTTGAGGTATCCAAAAAAGGAAATATAATTATTATCCCTTCTCTAAGTTCCTAGTGAATCAAATGAGAAAAAATTTTATTGATGAGAGTCAATATACTAATGTGTTACATGATGAAGGGTCCCCTTTAAATTTTCAAGAATAAAAGAGATTAGTCAAAATTGTTGAAGTGAACATGGGAAGATATATCTATTCTGTGCTTTCCCTTAGACATTTCTGAGGTTTTTTTCTTGTTATCTCAAGTTAAGCCCATCTAGCCTACATAAAATATAGCCAGATAATAAGGCAAATTCAAATTCAGTAGCATTCCAATATTTCACATATCTTTTCTCATCCAGTCATTAGTATTTTTGCAAAAGTAAATGTGGTAGTAATTAAACAGGCCATTTTAACAAAAATGCCATTTCTTCATAGAATTGTATCAGACATGGACAGAAAAGGCCAAGAAGAAATTACATATCTCATTACATAACTTGGAATTTAATAAAATTGTGTGTATAAAAATCAATACAAAATATAAGGTAAAAATAAAATTTCATAAGTGAAGGCCTTATGCTGGATCCATGAAGCAAGGCTTTTGTTTGTTTATTTTCATTGTGTAAAATACCTCATGTGTGCAAAAGCAACACATTCAAATGTGATATCAACCTTTTCTTATGTGGTTAATCTGCTCTACAACTTGATTTCTCTTTGAAATGAATAAGTTTATCCAACTTATTTAAAGCGAAAATTTCTCTCCATTCACACCAGAGCAATCTGTAAAGCTGCTATCTCCCCAAACTGTCATTTCCATTTTCTTCAGAAAATGCTCACCTTCATTGAGATAAATAAAAAGTATATATTTTCAAGGAACGCAACATAATGCATTGATATAAGTATAAAATATGATGTGATCAAAATTCAACTAGTTACATTCATCATCAAAGTTACCATTTTTATTGGTGATAAAATATTTCTGATCTATCTCTTACCAAATTTCAAATATACAATGTAGTGTTACTAACTATTATTAGCATACTGCACACTGGAATTTGAGGAGTAATCCACTCTATCTAAATGAAGCTTTTTACTCACTGATCTACCTCACCCTAACTGACCCTGCCCCTGGAAACTACTATTCTACTTTCTGACTCTATGGGTTTAATTTTTTAGATTCTATATATCATTTTGATCATGTAGTATTTCCCTTACATTAACTGTCTTATTTTTTAGGATGTCCTCCAAGTTCCTCCATGTTGTCACAAATGACAAGATTTCATCATTCTTTTTCTTTTTCTTTTTTTTTTTTTGAGAGAAAGCCTCAATAAACATTTTTTATTTTACTCCTGGACCCAAATGATGTTTTCACTAGCTTCCTGAGTCGCTGGGACTACAAGTATGTGACACTGTACTTGGCTTGAATTTCTTTATTTTAAAAGGCTGAATAATATTTTATGGCAATCTAAATCAATGTGAATTTGGATATATATCACATTTCTATAAATATAGACAATATATATACCACATCTACAGATACGGATATCTATGTGAGATACCTATATGGATATAGATGTATATCATATCTATATACAGATACAGATATATATCATATTTTCTTTGCCCAATCATCTCTCAATGAATAATTAAGTTAATCCCATATCATGAGTAATGCAGTAATGAACATGTGAGTGGAGGTATTTCAAGATACCAATTTAATTCACAGACATATTCAGAAGTAGGATTGCTGGTTCATGGAAGATGTATTTTTAATATTTTAGAAACATCATATTGTCTTCCAACCTTTTGTCCCTCTTTTCCATTCCATGGAACACATCTCTACCCGGAATGGCCACTTGATGTGCTTCTCTGTATCCTTTTAATTTGGATAATATTTTTGCTATTGTTTTGAATTTAAGATCAATTTATTATATCCTAGTAAATATCTGATCCCTTACTTTTTCTGTACCACATTTGGATACTGGCATCTGTATGACTCCTTTCACAGTATTTAATGCTGTGTGTGTGTGTTTTAAGAGTGGCTTAATGGCATATTTTACTCTTAGATAAAAACATAGAAAAACAATGCCTATCTCTAGAAGGAGGGAAGTTGAGGAGATATTGATGAAATGATTAACAATATTTTAATTAGTCAGAAAGAATACATTCAGGAAATATGTTGTACATAATGCCTCTAATTAATAGCAATCTTTTGTATTCTTGAAAACTGTCAAGAGAGAAGATTTTGATAGTCCTCACCACAAAAAATAAGTATATGAAGTAATGATTATGTCGATCACCTCAATTTAGCCATTTCACGATGTATGTATTTCAAAACAGCATAATATACACAATGAATATATATAATTTTTATTTGCCACTTAAAACAAATAAATGCACCTTTTTAATGAGTATACACCCTTGCAGTTGTGAAAATGAAAGGATTACTCTGCATTAGTGATTTTGGCAATACAACTGAAGCCAAGTGTGCATTTCATAAGGCATTAGAAAGCTATGCGCATCTCAAAATGGTTGTTTTAATTCTTCTGCATCATCTGCATTATTACTTTCTATGAATACAGTGCTCTCTAAATAGTAGTATTGAGCCCTACAAATTGATTTAACAGTATTGAATCAGAAGAATTGGCCAGAAAATTAACCTTTACAAACACACTAAAAAATACGTAAAAGCAATCAATATTTGGTTTCCTATTTTTTTTTTTGTGGGGGTGGTGCTGGGGATTGAACTCAGGGCCTTGTGCTTGCTAGGCCAGTGCTTTACCACTGAGCTAAATCCCCAACTCGTCCTATGTCTCTTAATAACCGCCATCAAGGAGATTGTGTTTTGCTTCATCATTTCAATTGTTCAGCATATTAATTTTTCAGATCCTATTATCATCTTTTAATGCAGATTAGAGGAAGCTTTAAGTAATATTTGAATATACACAAAGGAGGGCATAGTTGTTATTAGTCTGTTGCATGCATATACACATGCATACTTTATTTTAGGCAATGTAAAACTTCTCTATACTCAATATTTAAACAACAAGCACATTCCCTTTTCCTATATTCTAGGCATTAAAAGCCATAATTTCTCTGTCTTTTCTAAGATGATAGTGTCAAAATGTCATGGTATTCTAAAACAGCATGAGTACACTTCAGAAAAAATGCCACAGTCCTGGATAGTGTCTTGTCTTGTGTTCCAAAATGTAACAGCATGCTGCCTGTTTACCTCAAGTCAAAGACATCATTTGCATTATCTGGGACACCACATTTCCTCTGGCTAGTGGCCTGTCTTATGTGTACTAGAGGCTTTTATTAATGCTGGTATGTACAGTTACTCTATATTTAGTTAATTTTTGTCATCTATTTGCAAATTAAATGTATTAAGTGCTTAGTTACTTGTCATCACATCATATCAAATATGAACCAAAAAATTGTCCAAATATTCAGAACACAAGCTACAATTATGTAGACAGATAAATAGATATAGATACTAAGAGATACGGATAAGAATACTGTAAACTCCAGAAAAGTTTAAGGCTAGGTCATAAATCAATAAATTCAGGAGAATTCAATGTCATGTAAGAGTCACATCTATATTAATTACATTGTTCTTTGAAACAAAGAAGCTTCACATTAATTCATGCTGTCAAAATTATACCTATGGACTTGACGATTACATAATGACTGGGCTGAGCTAGACAGACCACCAACCATTTTGGGAAGCTTAAGCATCAAGGCTGTCATTCTGAATTGCTGGTAGCACACTCAACTGCTGAGAGACGTAAATGGGAGCATCTGCAAGCGAGCAGTGGCTACAGGCCACTATGCACATTTCATACTCTCTTCTTCCAAGTGAACGGACAAGAAGGGGTTTAAGTAAACTGCCCAAATGAGGACAAATTTTTAAGTGCAAAACATATATTTTGAACTAGATGAGCAGAAATAAAGTCCTGTTCATCTTTGTATGCTTCTGATGAGCTTAAGAGTTATTCAAAGTAATCTATGGTGCATTACAATTAACAGCTATCTGTACCACTCAATCTATTTTTTCCTCTTGACAGGGAAAGTTTCCTCATGTTTGTTTGTTTGTTTGTTTGTTTGTTTCTTTCTTTCTTTTTTAATAGGGAAGGGAGAGAAAAACTTGACAACTCCTCACCCACCTTTAGGGAAATTTTCTCAGACTTATCTGAAATCAAGACAGGGGACCACATTTTACTAGGTGCTAAATTAGATATTCAGTATAAAATGACTAACTAGTATCCCTAAGGTTTGAAATAAAGAAGGGAGCTACCTAACTGCATAACTTGATATTTAGTATACAAATCAATGGGAAATACTTTTTTCCTGAGTTTAAAAGCTAATTCTAATTTCAATTACTTAAAGAGTGCAGATAGAAGCCAAATACTATTTTAATATTTTTTAAGGATTAGTTCATTCAATCATAGAATAATCAGTTGAGATATGTATCATTATTATCCCTATCTTACACACGAGTATATTATGACATAGAAAGTATCTTTTCCAAGATTATATTAGTAGAAATAGGGGAGCCAGATATTACATGCAAGTATATGGTTTAACTTTTAACTCTGAACTTGCAACAAGCAATTTGATATCTTTCTGATGGCCCAGTATCAGGTGTACAGTGTAGTGAATTCAATGCAATGAGTTCAGGGTTTTGCCTAGTTACTGCCTGTAGGCATAAAAGGAAAGACACATTTGCCTGAAGACTTTCTTCCAGACACAGTAGGAATTTTTTATCCACGAAGAAGTATTTGCATATTCCTGTTCATTGAGGTGAGAAAATGCACGGCTCTACCACTGAGCGTAAAAGATGAACAAATGGTTAAAGACGTGAAAAAACAACCTTAAGAATATCCAGGCATAGGCATTTTACTGCATTTAATTTGGAACTCCTTTGGCTGCTTGTGTGTTTTCCTCACCCTATCAACTTCATTTCTTCTACCCCTAAGGGAAGCTCAACTCTATGATCATGAGGAAAAGAAAAAAGCCTTAAAAGTAGATGGAATAGCAGTACCTGGATTTGCCCATCAACTTGGCAGAGTAGCTCTGTGATTAACGGCCCACCCCCAGATATACATGTTAAGCAGCACTTCATTTGTTCCAATCTATAATCTATAGACTTCTGCACTGGTTTACAATGCCTGCTATCTGAGTTCTATCTTTGGGTTTAACAGCAAAGTTTTACTTGGCTAAGAAGTACTTATTCAAAAACCATTGCTTGTGATGAAAACTAATTTACTCGCTGGGATAGAGATGAAAGGTGAATACAGCCCCTTGGTGAATATACTACACAGGGTCTATCACTCTTAACAGGCTCTCATTACTCGAACACAGTAACAACAAATTAACTGCTAAATATTTATTCTTTACTCTGGGGTGGATATTTTGTGAGATTTATTGTAAAGAACTTCAAAATAGCTTAGTAAAAGTTGCATTATCTTTATTATTTTGTACATAAGGAAACTCAGGACTGGAACGATTGGGTAATCTGGCCAAGATCATTTAGCACAAACTTTTAAACACTAAGGAAAATAATGGTATGGACAGGAAAAAGGGTAGCATCTTTCTTTAATCTCATAATCATGATTACATTTTTAAGCTAATTTTCACCCTTGGAAATTATAAAGAACTCATGATCAAGAGTATAAATAGAGAAAGCCAATTTTTAGATAGATTAGCTGACCTGAGAGCCATGACAGAAATTAATTTCAGGGGACACTGAAGACCTGTCTGCATGTTTGAATGGAATGACAACTACGGCTAACTTATTGGGCAATTTGGAGTATTTTGGAAGAAACTGATAGGATTTTTTTTGCTATAAGCCTAAAATTTTGGTTTATTTGGAATACTTACTATTTATAATAGCTCAGTATTTCTTCTTGGAAAGACTTTCAATTTTAGATCATAAAATAAATCATTGCCCAGAGTAAACTGCCCAATGACATGCATTCTCTCATTTCTCATTTTTCTCTGACTCTCTTGTCTGACTCAGGATACTTTTATCTGGCTAATTTTGAGTTATGATTGGGCCCATGACTGTAATATGCAACTAGTTTTTGTACTCCATCTCTACCAGGCAATTGTTGTTTTTCATATATCTATGTTCCTAAACAGGAAACAGGTGAATTTGCACTTCAGCTATAACAGCAATCACGTGTGCCTACATGCTATAAATAGCACCATATGTTTACTTTTCCCTCCACTGACAGACTGAATAACTGCCTAATTGAGGTCTGCAGCCAGTTCCTTACTCTGTGGATTTTAAACATTAACATCTTATTTTAGAGAGGTTAATGTACAACATGTATGAAAAAGAGTTTTTAGCTCAATTTTCATGAAAATTATTAGTTTTGAATAGAAGAAAAGCAACACGTAAATCCTGTAGAAATAGTGATAAGATTTACCAGTAAATCAATAAATCATGTTAACTGAATCTGTTTTAGAATATTTTACTGAATTCTAGTACAAGTGCTTCCCATTTTTCTCATTTTACCTTATATTACTTAAGAAATTGTTATTTAAAAAATAAGTTTACACATCCAACTTTCCTTTATGTCACCTGTGACTCACAATTTCTCACATTTCCCAGTGTCCATTGAAAACATAACCATGGAATCAGAATGCAGAAACTAGATGAAGTATTTTATTAGTTAAAAATGTCATCGAGAATTTAGGGCAGATGTAATTTTAGGTCTGGAATCAGAATGGTGCTGAAGATAGCATTATTTCTCCTTGACCTTCTTCTGAAAATAGACTACTTTAGGGGTTTTGAAAAAGAAAATGTGAAAAAATGTGGTGTGTCAATTTCTACAAAATCAGTAAGGATATTAAATGTAGCCTGATTTGAGTGACAAACCAATTTTATACTCTTATCAAAATGCAGCTTGCTCTTAGAATTTTTTAAGTTTTCTCTTGGCCACTTCTTAAACACAAATCTTACAACATGTGAATTAGGAATGTTGAAATCTCCAACCACACAGACCACTGGAAAATATTCATTGAAAATAAATGACACAAACTATTTGAATTCAAATTTAAATCTATCCTGGTAAACTAAACTATTCCCTGAATCTTTACATTGCTCTCAGTAAAAAATTATCATATAATAGGAGTTGAATATGGAGATTCACAAGAGTTGGAATAACATATGAAAAATAGTGTGACCAGGAATTAATCTACCCCAGTATTTGGAGGTCTATAGACCAGGAATTTGCTAAACCACAAAAACAAACAAGGGGTCAGAGACGAAAATTATTGTCCAAAAGTAATACTGTGATGCACAGGAAAGTATCACCAGAGACTTTCAGTAATGAACTTTTCAAATTACATAATTCATCATGTTTCCCACGAACTAAGATTCAAAGAGCATAGTGTTCTGAAATCTATCCTTCTATTTTGGGTATCGACCTTGAAGATACAGAATAAGCATTTTAAATTCTCAGGAATTGCTGAGAATTTTCCAAATCATGTCTTTCAGTTACTTTCTTCTTCACTGAGAGACAATACTAGATGCCCACAAATTGAGGGAGGAGAGGTTCATTTGGCTGACGGTTTTAGAGGACTCGGTCCATATTTAACTGAGTCCGAGGCAGGAGTGGCATGCTAAGAACATCTAGGGGTGGACAGCTGGGGAAATCTGTCTTGGTCAATTTCTCCTCTCTGGGACAAAGTACCCTACACCTAGAATTGAATGGAGGAAAGGTTTATTTTGGTTTACACTTTCAGCGCATAGCTCACTGGCTCCAAGGCAGGAAAGGCATGATCGAACCATCTGGCAGAGGAAAGCTGCTCAGGTCATGGTAGTCAGAAGCAGAGAAAGAGGGGAGAGGGACAGGGTGGGAGATACAGCCTTCTGCTCATACCTCCAACTGATGAGAGGGAAGTAATGTGACTGAAATTGATAAAGGTATGTTAAATGCCTATACCAACGTCCCAAATAAACCCCATCATCATATAAAATTGACATACACCAATAAAACACATTTTTTAGAACCCTACATTTTCTTTTCCTAAAGGACAAGTTAAAGGGAAACCTATCAAGACGGAAAAAAACGTTTTTTAGATACTAATTTCTCTCTATTAACACCACAGATTTCTACTTTTCCAGGTCTGTGACTGGTAACTCAAAACCCCCACTGGAGTGGTTTCTCAGGAAGCCAAGCAGGAAGCTGGGACTTTTCACCCGCTTCAGTTTATTGCTAACTCCCCCTCCCCCACTATATCAGTGGAAACGTGGGGAGACAGAAGTGAGAGGAGCAACCCCCATATTGTGATATCAGCAAAGGCAAAAGTCCAGTTAAAACAGGATTTTATAAGATCCCGACTCTCATTATCTTAATTATAAATATCAAGAATGTAACAGGAGCTATCACTACAGACTCTGAAGATATCGAAAAGACAAGGGATACTATAACTTTACACATACAAATTTGACAATTTAGATAATCTAGAATACTTCTTTGAGAACCCAAAATCACCATAACTAATTCCATACAAAATGGAGCATCTGAGCATCTCTATATATATTAAATAAGTTTAATTAATAATTTAAGAACTCATAAGAAAAAATTCTTCATCTTGGCTGTACCAATGTCAGTATCATAGCTGTGACACTGTAATATAATTGTGCAAAATGTTATCTTTGGAGAAATTTAGTAAAGGGCACACAGGACAACTACATAATTTTTCTTCAAATGTATGAGAATCTATAATTGTTCCAAATAAAAAGGTTACTAAATTTTGACAATTTAATTGCCATTCATCAAAGAAAATTAAATTCTAAACTTGTAGCGTGAATTTTATCATTTACCTCAATATTGTATACTTTTAGTTTTAAATGTAAAAATAAAGAAGTATTTATTTGTATGCAGGATTACTATTTTTTAGCTTGTACATGCATATGTATTTCATATTTACCAAAAGAGTGGCAATTCTGAACAAAGTTTTTATTTTACTTTTGATGCATTCATATTCTAAAAATTCTGTCTTCAGCTTTTTGAGAAGGAATGACTGACAAGAAATGACATAATGAGTTGCTCTGTTCTGTTTGTGTGCTCTAACTTTTAGAATATGTATTTTCCTAAAACAAGGAAGAAAAGTAAGCCATTTTCAGTATGAGTATTTGGCATGAATATGGAAGTATAGTTAGTTAGAAAGGATAGACGGTCATCGCTGCATAACAGCTTTACAATCAAAGCAGAGCATATAAGACTGTAGTCACATAACAGAGCCGAAAAATTCCCACTTGTCGCCATTGTAACATCACAGTACAATCCAATACTTATGTTTCTAATGGTGATACTTGTGTAAACAAACCTACTGCACTGTCTGTTTATAAAGTTTAGTACATCTGCATGGTACATGACACTTGGCAATGAAAATTTAAAAAATACTATGTTCTTGGTTTATGCATTTCCTATGCTATACTTTTATCTTTATTTTATTTTATATGACTACTAATAAAGTATGCTCTGAAATGGTATCCTGTGTCATGCGTGGGACAGTTGCAGACATTATTACCCAGTCTCTTGACTGCATCAAGAGGCCACTTGGAGTGACTATCCTGTACCATCTAAATTTGAATGAGTATATTCTCAAGTAGTTGCACCATCTCAAAATTGTCAGTTGATGCATTCCACCAAACATGTCTCCATCATTAAGCAACTTACAACTGTGTATGTAAGGCTCCTCAGACCTTTGAGTATGCCCGCTTAAAATCCGGTTTGGCCCGAAAGCATGGCAGTTCACGAACAGCTCCCCACTTATCCATGGACACATGATTGAGAAACTCAAACATCTAATTCCAATGGCTTCAGGATTCATGGAGTTCAAGAAGACCAAAATGACTTTGACTGCGATTAACTAGATATTGATTGAAAAGACCAGGAGGGACTGTGACTAATTCTTACATTATTCTCTGGTGCAGATCTTCTAACATTACTGATATTAATTTACATTAAATTCTGTGAAACAAGTCTGAAACATTATGAGAAAATCTTACAATTTTTAGAAGATAAAATTGTGAAGAGTACACGCTTTGAGTAAAACAGCTTAGATTATATGCCTAAAATAGGAATAATGTGAAAACAAATAAGCTATGATAATGTAAAGTAAGAAATACATGCCTGGTGAATAATAATACATTTTACTCATAAATTAATTGTGTATAAATGGCAATGGTTGCTGATTACTCTTTTGTTATACTAACAGGAGAAGGACATAGAAAAATAAAATTTCAGCTTCACTAAGAATGTTTGTTAAGTAATAATTAAAAAAATCTAAAGTAAACTATTTACATTCTGGAGGCATATGCTATGTATCAGGTGTTAATGCGATACTGCATTTCAATCACGAAAGACTGGGGGAAGATCCTCACTCCCCCCTCTGTGTTTGTGTGTGCCTGTGTGTGTCTGTGTGTATGTGCATGCGTGAGTGTGTAGATTTTGCCACTAAGGATCTCAATTTTTTCGGAATCAAGAGAAAGAAAAAATCAACTAATAGAAGCTAAAAGATAATTTTTCAAATCAAGAAGCATTTATAATAGGACAATCCAAAGAGAAAATGTGCTGTCTCAGGAATTTGATGCTTTGCTTTACTAAATCTGAAGATAGTATGTATGTGTGTGCATGTATATGTATATCCGTATATAGATATAAATATATTCCAAAGTGTTTACACTGTTGAAATACCACTTCTTGATATTTTTGAATTATTGTAATATAGAATTCAGGAAATGAATTGGAGGTTGGACTATGGGCAATATTTGGACCACGGTTCTAAGTCTTTCTTCATTGTTATTTTAATATCCCAAAGTAATTTAAGATACACATATATGCAATTTTCCAAACTACATTAATACTTATTGAGTATCTGAGGTATGAGATCCATGACTCTGTACTCTTAAAAAATCCTAGCGGTAACTCTGGTATATCCTGTTCTTAGAGATGCTGACCCAGAAGACCTTTAATATTTTTCCAAGTTTGACATTTATTTTATTCTATTTCTTTCCAGTCTTGGAGTGCAGGGAATGAGTTTCACGACTTTCTTTATGTGCAGGGCCTTGATCTTAATTGGCTTTAAATAAATGTTTCATGAACAGAAGAACAAATGAATGACTGAATAAAAGATAGGACATCTCGTTTTCTCCCACAGGCTCCCTGTATAATACTGAAGATTATTTTTAAATGGGTATAAATGTTAATGAAATAAATCTTAAAGATAAAATAGAATGTAGTGGCAAGTGAGAAAAATATGGTCATAACAATCTCAATTATTTAGCATTTCTGGGAAGGAAAGGAGATTAGGGAAAACCCATTTGATTTAAAATGGGATAGTTAGTTTAAGAAACTAGAACATCCTCAAAGTTATACCTTATATAAAAATTGAAATTCTAGAGAAAGAAAGTAATACATCAATATTGAGAGGTTTAGGAGTAAAAAAGAGTAAAGAAGAAACCTCTGTCACTGACTCTGATATAATTACCATCCAGATACTGCAGACTAGGGGAAAAAAACCAAAACAAAACATATATTTTTCCTTTTATTCTGGGAAGTACTTTTAGCACAGGGACTCTGAGTGTATTGAACATTTCAGCGCTCAACTTCAGGGCCAGCTACCTGAACACCCCCACCCTCCAACCCACCCCCGCCCCCAGTTTGGCATGCTCTAGGCCATAAAGGAATTTGGTTGCTAGGGTATTGACATTTAAAAATATTTCACTGATTAAATGTTTAATGAAGTTAGTAGGCCCTGAGGTCACCTGACCAAGGGTAGTTAACATATAATTTGTAGGAAGTATTGGTAGAATTTGTTTAAAAAGAAAACTTCATAAAAATATTAATTAACTATTGTTCCTTGAGTTAATCAAATTCACTTGTAAAAACAGTATTGCATGGAGGGAGTGAATGGAAGGTACTTCAATTGGAAGTGATTTATTATACTAATAGTTGACAGCAACAGTAACAACAAAAGGCTGAAAACAACATACATGGAGGAAAAGATCAAAACCTGGAATGTGTATGTAATATCAAAGAATTCTGTAGTTTTCCTTCTTATTCAGCCTCTCCTAACTCAAGATGTAGACTCATCATGAACTAAGTAAAGTCAGATTAATCATGGAACATTATGCATATTTCACTGTAGTTTAATAATTTAGGGCTGCATTAAATCCTTTTGGTATTAAATAATTATATAATTAATTTATTCATTAGCCATAAATAAATTAACTGAATCACTGATTTGGGGACATCTGCTAGTTAGTGAGCTTTCCTGTTTGTAGACATTATTTAAATTTTCTGTTTTTGTAAAACCTGGCAGAGCTTCCTGCATATAGTAATACAATAAAAAAAAAAGTATGATGTGTGTCATCTGTTGCTATGTAATGAATTTCTGTGCTCTATAATTTATGTGTTCTATAATTTCTATTTATATAAATAATTCTTTGAGATGAAGCTTACCTTTTTAATTGTATTTTTGGTTTTAATCTTCCACATTCTAGCTTGTGCTTCTCCCTTTCATATAAGTATCTACACTGTACTTTCTTTGTGTTAGTTTTTGTTGAAGTTTGTGTTTGCTGGCTTTGTTACAACTGTCAAAACCCACTGAAAGAACTGGATTTGGGAAAATGTGTTTTATCACAAAACTTAAAAGAGATTCTTTCAGGGTAATAGGGGTAAACATGAGTAGCGAGAAGAGGAGTGCAATCTGCCAGCATCTTGAGGATGTAGCAGAAATCTCAGAAAGAATAGCCAGGTTACACTGAGAAGACTGGATGTGCTTATTTTTCCACATACCAGTGATTTCCATACTCATGGAAGACACAGAAGAAGTAGGAAATCAAAGTTTTCAACTGTAGTAATGAAATTCTCAAAAAAAATAGATGATTAGTGACCAGTTAGTCATCCCTGATGGGTTAATATAATTTAAGATTCCAGAAATTTAAGATAAGTGAGGAAAATACATGTGATTGTAGTTAAATTTTCCACCAACTTGTGGAAATATAAATTGAGATTTGTATACGCTATATAGAAGTCTGTGGTAGAAGAGTTTCTGTACTTGGGCCAAAACAACAATAGTGAATATAACCCTCAAATGTAGGCATATTTGTGTGCCTGTGTTTTGTGTGTGTGTGTGTGTGTGTGTGTGTGTGTGTGCGCGTTCCTATAGAAGACAGTCGAAGATCGCTAAATACAGCAGAGGTCATGTGAGTCACACACTGTCGTGGAATCTCTTACATACAGAAATGTGAGACCTTTGAAGGCAATTTCAAGAGATAGGTTCACCAATTGTTTGAGAGAAGATACTGTCATTTCAAAAGCATGAAGAAATTACAAGGATTCTTGAAATTCGATAGACCTGTATCCAATCCCCAACCCAAGTACATGCAGATTATCATTTCGTGCTTAATCCGCGGTGACGGAGACACACTGGCACCATCTTGTGATGAAACCAGAGAATGAAACTAAAGGCCAAAATAACAGAACATCTCAGAGCATGACAAATAAAGAAATTAGAATCCCATGAGTATCGATTATCCATTATTAGGAATATGAAATGTTAATGTCTAATTAAGTGTAAGTAGCACTGCAATGCATTTTAGTAAAAGTAATGACTATGTCTGCTGTGTTTAGATCAATGAATCATTAAATTAATATATCATAAAAATGCTTTTATTTTTATTTTCTACACATCATCCTATAATTTTCTCAAACTTAATGAACACACTACCTGGCTATTAGCCAAAATTGGTTTATAAATCATCTTCCTAAATTTCTATTCCTTTATCTGTAAAATTAAATATTTTTATATTAATTGATTTATTGAGCTCCTTCTAGATTTATAAAATGCTATAAATGACTGTGATAAAAGGGTAATGATTCAGCCTACAGAAAAGAGAAATTGTGGTTCATTAACTCATTTATTGTTTCTTGTTCCATGTTTACTAGCTCCTGTTATAAGTCTTGAAATTAAAAATGAGTAAGATATTTGTCTTCTAAAAGGTTAGATTATTGGAAAATACGTGTGTAAATAAACACCTAGACACAATTATCTTCATCTAGAGTGCAAAACAGAGCCGATTTTGTTTCATTTCATGTAATAAACATATTTCCTCTGTTATCATACAAGTAAAATCAAAATCCTAAGGCTCAAGAGAATATTTAAGCTTGCAGATAAATAAATATGACAGTGATGACAGATGATAGAATAATGTTTTCCCATCTCTTAAAGATCAGGGATTTGCCATAGTATTTGTTGGAATAAAAAAGAAGAAATACTTGTTTGGGTATGTACTGGACACAATGACAGGAACTGAATACTTACCACATAACTTAATTTTTACAAAGTATATGTATTACTAAATTTCATATTTATATGTAGGAAGGATCAAATCTTAGTATTGATAGAATTTTTCTTAGGCTGTTATTTCTGAAATCAATATATGTCTTTCCCTTACCTATCAATCTTTTCCCAGTTATGTCTGAAGGATATTAATATTTTGGAGATGGAATTTCTCCTTGCTGGTAATCAGAGTTAAATAATGAAACAGTGTCCTGAAAGTAGTGTATAGTAGAAGTCCTATTGGAACACTTTAATTATACAAAACGACATTGTTAGAACCGATCCTGTTAGGATTATAATAAGACTATCTCTCCATATTTTGCATAACTGAATCATTTATTTGGAAAAATTCCTGTTCTCATTGAAGACCTCTTCTTTTTTACCTTTTTTGTTCAAGTAGAAAGATAGATTCTTAAAAAAAAAAAAAAAAAATATATATATATATATATATATATATATATATATATATTCCAGGTGGTGTCATTAATAATACACATAAAAGGAACAATCTTGTGCTGGCATAGAACAGTGGATCCAATAGGAGATTTCAGTCTCTTATTTCCATAATTCTATGAACCTGCTCTGGCAATGTTCGCATTGGAACACTCAATATTCTTAAAAGCTAGGTGGTCATGAATCAGGAATTTTATGTCTGGATTGCAGTATCAGTCAGCAAAAACTGCTGAAATAATGAGGGGATTATTTAAACTCCTTAGTAAGATTGAGGTGAGCCTGGCAGAGCTACTGAATGGTACATTTGGTAATTAAAATATAGTATTTTAAACTGATGCATGAAAAGAGAAAAAATGCGTGGTATATTAGCACATATAAAAATGCATCTATTCTGATATGAGCCACAATATTACCTATACTATCTAACAAATATAAATTATTTTAAAAATTAAGCTACAGCATATAATGTGATACTATACAGCAATTTTAAAAGATAGCATAGTATGATTAAGGCAAAAAAATCCAAGATTTAATTCTAAATAAAGAACATGCAAACTGTAGAACATAATGCATAATACAATGACATATGGCAAAAATGACCAAATTATTTGTGTATATTTGTATATAAGTAATGTAAAAGTCAACATTGTTGATTACTCACAACAGGAAGGTGGGATTTGCATGGGAAAATAGTTTTTAACTTTTTATATTTCTGCATTACTTATAAGTTCTGTATAACAAAAAACAAGTCTTATGTTACTAATAATTGAAAATGTATAAATTTAAAATATAATTTTTGGTGGATTTTACAAAATGTATTTGCAAAAGAGAAGAATATATAGGAAATCCTTATGAATTTTGGGAACTAAAAGAAACCTAAGCACAGGGCTTAGTTTTTCCAGACAACAATCCAGAGCACAGGGCCGATTACAGAGTCTTTAATGGCCACTAATTAGCTTTCATTTCTCTTTCTCCATCTCCCACAATTTAACTCTAAAAAGAAAATAGTCCCTCATAAATTTGCAATGTAGTATCGAGGGCAGGTTATTGAACAAAGATGAGTAAAATTTATAGAATATATAAGTAAACAAAAATAAAAACAAAAACTGGCCATAGAGTCTCACTATGTGAAAGCATAGCAAAACATGTTTTATGGATCATCTCTGGGAACAGAGTTCTAACAAATAAGAGATGTTGAAAAGATGAACTTTAAAACTCAGGAAGAAAAAAGATCAGCATTTAAACACACGTGGCTATTTTAAAACACATTGTCTCAGTCACTTTATCTTTGCTAAGACATAGTACTACACAATGACAATTTAAGAGAGGAGAGGTTTATTTTTGCTCACAGTTTTAGAAGTTTCAGTCTATGTTCAGTAGGCTCCAAACAGAAACAACATGGTAGAAAGCCTACCGTGGAGGAAAACTGCTCACATCATCGTGGTCAGAAAACAGAGAAAGAAGGGAGACACACTCTTCCCTGTCACACCCTCAAGTGACTCACCTCTCCTTACCAGGCCTATCTCCTAACAGCAAGCCACCTATAGCTCTGTGATGGTCCATTCCTCTTCCAACACTTCTGCCTATGGGCACATGAGGCCTTAGGGGGACAGTCTCCATATAAATTGTAACACGTATGTATGTCAAGAGAGAAGAGAAAGTAGAAGAGGGGAGAAGACAAGTGAGTTACTAGTGTCTGTTTTTGCTTTGCCTTTGCTCTCCAAAAGAACTTGGCTGGCAGTTTATGGGAAAATCCAGAAGATTAATTGAATATATTCCCTAGTCATTTATCTTCAAATTGTGGCCTACCAGAACAGTACTGTGATGCTGAGACTGCTCCCTGCTCAGATTGTAATTCATCAGCCTTACTGCCAAAAATATGCCTGCTGAGGAAAATGTTTGCAAACAGGCTGGAGAGGGGGTTGATAAGTGCATAATCACAGAAGCACCCTGCAGTGTCAGTGGCAAGGCTCTGGTCCTGAGAAAGCTTTCACTTTCTTTTTTTTGTATATAATTTTAAGAATTAACTTTGCAGCTTACATTCTTTTGTAGTGGTTAAAATCCTTAGAAAAATAGGACAAACACATGAAGTCCTGGGACAATTTTTATTTCTGAATATATCCTCTCTTGCCTTTTTTTTTTAATCCCTAACAGTCCTGGCCCATATTTTTCTCCCTGGGTAAGGAGCTCCTAAGGAAAAGCCCAAATATTACTGCCACTTCACAGGAAATAGAGATAAAGAGCAAAATAAAAGACAGATAATAGGAAGTAAGGAGACAGATCTTTCTTAAAAGAGAAGAGGATAATGAGATGGAGGGAGGGGGAGAAGGAAGGGGAAGGAAGGGGATAAAGTGGACGAAAAAAGGAATTAAGATGTATTATGTGGATGCACCAACTTCCCAAAAGGAATGTAAACATCATGTACTGCAAACATATACTAATTAAACAAAAACAAATAGAGACCTCCTGCTTTGAGCCAATGTAGAATAAAGGAATTAGGTTTATATCCCCTCCCCAACTAGAAAGACTATAAACTGGATAAAATAAATGAATTGTTCATTTCAGACACAGGATGAGCAGCTGCACAGGACAGTGGTCACTGAGAAGAAAACAAACTAGATGGGTCTTACAATTTCTCTACCTTAATTCTAGGAGACAGATCTTAATATAGGGGACTTAGGGATCTATGCGGAGCTGAGTGGTGTCACTGAGTTGAGAAAAACGAGTTCCAAGTTTAGGGAGGACAGAGACCTATGCAGAGCACTACGCCAAGCTTTCAGTTAAGTCTGCATGTACAAAGTGCCCGAGGCCACAGAAAGATCTACCAAGAAGCAGGTAATCCAAGAGAACTCCAAGCAGCTCACATGGAGCCAGCTATGGAAGTTCTTGATGAGCTCCTGTCAACACGACGAGCTAATGTGAAAGTCATGCCCTTATTTTAGACAATATTCCTAAGGACTAGGTATAATACATGTTACAAATTTTGGGCTTGTTGCAATAACCATTTGGACAACCACTCAAAAGACTGCAGACTGGCACGTTAAGCTTTCCTCTCTTTGGTGCCATAAAATATGAAAATAAATCACTGCTGCTGACTGGACACTGTTTTGGATTGCTAGGTAAGTGTCCAGGGTAAAGGCCTGATTTTTGATGAGACTCATGTACCAAGTTTCTGACCAAGCCAGCACTGTCCAGTCATGGCCATCTCTACCTGGATCTAATATCAAATCAAACATGCTAACAAATCCGAAATCACAGAATAGACACACAGTTAAAAACTGACTTGGATGAAAATACTACCACTCGGATGCAAATGTGTGACTTTTGTCATGACTTGTCCTATTTGTCTCATGATAACAGAGGTCACAGTGCATGATCCAGTCCCTCCACCAAGTTCCAGTAAATTGACCATATAGAGTATCTGGCCATCTCTCGACTCAATCATTGGTGCTTTATTGCTATTTCAATCTGATCAACTAACTTTGTACCATATTGCCCCAAAAATAAAACTGACATATTTTCAGTTTTTCAGATCCTGTGCAGTCTGAACATGCTACCCCTTGTTTCAAAGGTCACTCGACAATAGGCCAGTTGTCACAGATGGGTTTAATTCGTGATATCCCCTATGATCTCAGGCTGCTGACATCATCATGAAGAAGAATGGACTCCTAAAATAACAACTGAAAAGCATTTCTGACTCTACCCTCTCAACTTACACTTTAGTAAGGAAGTTTGAGTACAATATAAAGGCTGTCTCCCAAAAAGGTTTAATTTAATTTTATTAATGAAGATAGTAAGGGGTTACGTAGGCCTATGTTGGAGAATTGAGAATTCTGCTATGGGCTGTCCTAGGCATGATACGTCTTTTTCCCCTTGATTGCTACCCTGAGAAAGCCCGGTTGATATGTCTCCTAGTGACTACCTGGAAAAAAACGTGCCTAAGAAATTCAAAGTTGATTCTGCTTCAGCCACCTATATTCTCTGCTGGCATTAGTGTCATCCTGGATCAAAAAAATAGCACTACTTGTTGGAGAATACTACTCACCGAGTTTGACTATAGTGGCCCAGAGGCAGAGGTGGGAACAGAAGTCCAGTTTCCACATTCAGTCTTCGTTGATACTCCTGAAGTGGGTGTTCCTCTTGTTACTGGACAGCGACAGGAGTTTCCACTCTGGATTGTGCCTTCACTGATTTATCCATGGCTCAGGGTTGCCTCTTTATTGCTCCCTACTGACCTTCCCTACTTGGATGAGCGACCTCATTAGGACTTGGTGGTGGCTGAAGTTCTAATCCTGCACTAAATGGTCCCTGTCACCACCCAAGCAGAGAGAAGTAACACCTCATTACTGCTGGGCAGGGGTGGAAACCCAGTCTGCTTGTATGGACTGCACTGTGCCAGATCGTCATGGAAATAAACTGTTTCCAGGAGGAAAGTTCCAGCTCCTATTTAACCCTGTGACACACCTTGGTGGGGTATATAAGGATATTTCTTATTAACCAATGAGACTTGAAATCTAGGCTTCGCACTCAGCTCTTCTTGGAATACATGGAGTTTCTCAGTTTATTCTCATGTGTTTGGTTAGAGAAGAGCAGCTATTATCTAAAAGTTCGTATCTGGTCCTGGTGCTGTAGTTCAGTGGCACAGCACTTGCCTAGCACTTGCAAGACCCTGGGTTCAATCTCCAGCACCAAATACATACATACATACATACATACATGCAAAATAGAATTAAAAATAAGGCTACCTCTTGTTCTGTACCTAGAAATGGAAATAAGGAAAACACATCTATTCCATTACTAAAGACCTATCTGGTCACAGTCACAAAAACTATTTTTAGAGGAAAAGTTTACTTCCTTTACAAATCTCTTCTATCAATAAAACTAAGGTGCAAGAATTTTTCTTAGGAATAAATTCAAATGTAACTTACTATTGCTCAGGCACTTCATAGGTGGATGTGACCTTCGCTTTACTCATCAAATCTGTTTCTCACTGTGCACATGTCTGCAGTTTTAAGTCATCATTGGTGCCAAATACTTTATTAATATTCCTATCTGAAATGTCAAGAATGTAACTACCAATAACCCAATTCAACAGATTGTATCACAACTGGTAACCAGCGTCCAAATAACTACCTTTATTTGGGGAACCCACCGCTCTTCCTCTTAGCCTTCCTTATTTATTTTTTCAATGACATTCTGAAATTTTTAATATAGATTTCCTCTTCTTTTGTTAAATGGATGCTATACTTTTTGTGCTATTTCAATTTTTTTCCTTTATTCTAGTTCAGACTGTCCATCACAAGTGTGTAAAATATATTTGATTTTTACAATAATCTTGAATATACAACCTTGTAGAACTTGCTTATTAGCGTAAATAGTGGTGTATGTATGCATGGTTCTGAGATTTTCTATACATAAGGTTATGTTATCTACAAGTGAATAAATTCACTGTTCAACAGTTTATTGATTCAAATGTTTACTGATTCTTCTGCTACCTCAAACTTCTGTTAAACCCCTGCTATGGTTTGGGTGTGACCCTTCAAGGGCCCATGGGTGATTAGAGTCGTAGTCCCCAGAATGGCACTGTTAGGTGATTTAGAGTCCTTGTCTTCTAAATTCAATGTCTAGACTTTCTCAGAGAGTTTCTGTTGATTAGTGTTTATCAACATATTTAAAGACTTTATTTCCATGTTTCTTGCTTCTGCATTTTTGTTGAAAACTCGACTTTTAAAATAACAGTAATAATGTGACAACTCTGGAAATCAATTTTTCTCCTCCAAGATTTTCTCTTTGCTGCAGTCTGGTTTAGTGTTGGTGTTGTTTTCTTAGTGGTATTTTTAAACCAGTGTTGTCAGTTCTCCATTATTTGTCTCATCTATCTATTACAGTCTCTGCTATGTACTTTAGTGGTGAGCTTACACTTTGATTCCTTAAATGGCTAGAACCATCAATTCTACCAGCCTTTGCTGAAGGATTCTGAGTGCATGTTGGGACACTTTTGAACACTCAGACAGCTGACAACTCTACCTCACCTTTACTTTCCAGATAGAGCCTCAAAATTGATGGGAGGTGATAATTCAGGGCTTTCTCACGTCTCTCATGAAGAGTTGACATCCTAACTATGTACAAGCGCTTCTTTATTTCAGGAAAATGTCAAAACTATACAGTCCTTAAGGAATCTCATTGTTTGGCTTTTTCTTTTAAGCTTTTTGTTTAGTTTATGCTTTGTCCTCATCAGTGGTCTATTGTTTTCCACAATTATCCTCCGAAGAGAAGGGTTTTTTTTTTTTTTTTCTTTTTAACAATGCAGTAATTGCTACCTATGAATGAATCAAGCCATGAATCATTCCTGCTTGCATTTGGCTCTTCCAAGAAATGACCAAAACGGTCAGTTCATGGCAATTCTCTGGGAATGGGGCTTTGGTGAAGCTTCAACAGGGTTCTACCTCACATTGTCAGCAGCCTGCTTGTTTCCACTGTGAATATAGACTACTGTTTTTCAAATCTACCATGGAATTGGACAGTAGATATGGGAACAGGGGAAATTTATATACTTCAGACTTCACAGTTTTGTTTTTTTCAAACCAGTATTTAGCCATTTTATTTTGAATAAATGCTTCCCAGAATGCCATGTCAGTTAGTTAATCTCCAGCAGTCTGAAAATTTTATTCTGACAGTTTTTGTCTGTATTCTCATTGCTTCTATATAAGGAAGAAATTTCAGAGGCCCGTATTCCACAATTCTAGAAGTACCAGCATCTGTTGTAATTTTAAGGAATATTCTTTTAAAAATTCATTTTGCATTTTTACTCCACAATTGATACATCAAAGATGTATTAATAGGTTTGGAAATTTATATCCAGAATATAAGTGATGACCATAATTTTCTACCACTGTCTTTACCAAGTCACTATCAACTCTCATCTTAATTATTACAGTGCTCTCCCTACAGAGCCCTAAGAGCACCTAAAGTGAATCCTTTGAAATGTAAGTCATGTCTTTGCTCTAACTAGTCTAGGTGTTTTCCTTTCCCAGGGAAAGTTCTTATGAATACCTCAAAGGCCCTACACAATCCAGTACAGCACCTAGCTTCATTTCTACTTTCTTACTACCTTCAGGCTTTCTCATCTACTTAAACTGCATTGGCTTTTGCTGTTTCTCACATAGACCTGCATGGTCTACTTCAGCAACTTTACATACTCTTCCTTCATTTATGTAGAGATCTCACTCCAAATGTCACTTCATTGGGATATTTTCTATAATTTTCTTATATAAAACAATAGAACGTTTATTCCATGAGAAGTGCCTTGCCTCTTAGCCTGTGTAAATTCACTCTATATTATTTTCCATCTGATATATTTTAAATTTTTATTTCTAGTTTTATTTTCTATGTAATGTAACTGATATGAAGATGATGACTTCTATACTTTGTTTCGCATGTTATCTCATCCTTAGATTAGTATCTAGAATAGTGAGTGCGCTATAAATATTTACCAAAATAAATGAATGAACAAAACATGTAGGAAGTAAATTAAGAGGAAAAGATAAAAGATTGCAATGACATTAATTAATAATTTTCTATTTCTGAAATAAGAGGATAAAATGTTCCAATGTATTTTACAATGTGCAACATTAACCAACTCATTTAGAAAGTCAGGCTACCTCTGCCTATTAATTGTTAACGTGTTTGCATTCAGTAGTATCAAAATCAATAGAAATTACAGCAATTAATTCAGGGTAATTCTTCCCCTCCTAATTCAGAATTCAAATGTCAGAAAAGGAAGCAAAGGAATCACGCCCAATTGTTTCTTCTCAGAAACACAAAATTGTGGATTACATCTTTGTCCAATCTAGCTTCTGCCTGAATGGTCTCCATCTGTTTGGTACCGTGTGGCACTCCAGCATATGCCAAGCAATCAGTCATACTGCTATACATGAGGGGAGACAGTGAAAAGATTAATACAATTCCTTTAAATCTGATGAAGAACATAATGGCTCAGTGACCTCACACATGCATTCTGGAAATTACTGTGCTATAGAAAACTGTTAAACTCATTTCTGCGTTGAGTAGAATATTCAAAAACAATTTAATAGAGCAAGTGTGTTGAACAGTGTACATGACAATCCCTGCTAGTCCTTATTTTCTTACCCAAGTTGGTGAGACACATTGGGAAAAATCTATACCATAGTCTCTGGAAAAAAATATTTTTCTTTTGGGCTAAAAACCATGGCAAATGAATCCCTGGTGTTTTTCTAAGGTCAGGGCAGTATGGCCATCTATACAAGGAGCCAACACTGCCACTTCTATCTGTCATGAAGACCACTCAAGGTTACACAAAACTGCCTAAAGAAGTCAAAGGTAATTTCAGGCTTAATACAAAGGTGATATTAATGATGTTTTCCAACTGCCTGGTTAGAATTTAATAGTTGATCTTACAACATGGCAGGAGCCTGTTCTCAGCTCAACCTTCTCTCACAAACACCATTTCCTAACATTCTTCAATGTCTTAGAAAATAGTAGTTATATTCAGTAAGAGTGGAGGGCCTGAATCATAATTTACTTATAGCATTTTCCCTTATTAAATAAGTCAGGTGTATGTCAGATAACTTGGAATGTATAAAGAGTATATCCAAATTCTTACAATTCAGTTAAGCAGTATTAATATTTGAGAGGATAGTCTTTTCAAATTTACATTTTGAAAATCACATGTATGTGTGCCAAATATACATACATATACATATAGATTCTCTCTGTGTGTATGTGTGTGTTATAACTACCTACAGAAGTTACAATATTTTGACAGGAAACTCAGAAATGCCAAAATTCTATAAAAATATTTTGTGAGATAATTTATCCATCTATGAAATATTTCATAGAAATTATATGCCTAGAGGACAATGAAAGAAAGGGAAGATTCAATTACTATTTGTAACTTCAGGTTTAAACTTTAATGTAGAACTGTTGAATTAGACTTTTATATACCAGGAAGAACACTTTTGCTTGGGTTAAAAAGGGTCTTGACTCCTGTAATTCCTATTTTGTCTCATTCTTTTCTTACTAAGTGAGGATGGACAAGTACAGTGAGGATGACATATCTTCCCAAGCAGGAAAATACCTACCACTACATTATGCAAGGAAAATTAGAGGGTTCATGTTACAATATTAAATATGGCAGTTTATACTAACATATTTATTAAAGAATTTAAATGACATAAAATTAAAGTAATGGTGTGAATAATACAGAAGAAAATAGGCCCATCCAATTTTGGAAGATGAAAAGTAAATAGGAAGTGACACCACTTTAATAGCTTGCCTGAATAGAAGCCCCGAAGGTGTATCATGCTTCAGAACTTTAGAAAAGCTCAGAAATTAGAGGTAGTAGATATCTCAGGAGGGAATTACAAATGAAGTGAAAACAAGATAAAGGGAGTCTGGATGGCTTTCTTCCTTGTGTGTTTCTTGTATAAAGATTTTTAAACTATCAGTTTTCTTCTCCAATCTAGTAGAAGATTATAGATTTCATTTTCAGATAGGTTGAATCAGAGGGGCTCTAGATTCAGAAATACTAGGCACAAAGTAGACATAACTATCAAAAAGAAGGAGATTACGTAAAAATATGTGCACAATGAATTGTACATCTTATATTCATTGTCCTACATGCATCACGTAAAACCAGCAACTAAACTGATCTCCTACACTAGGAGACCCTCTTTGGGGATCATGGATTTGTCCAACACTTACTTACACTTCACTAATCTTGTTTTTTCAGAGGTTTCCAACAAATTAACTAGGTTTCACTACCGTACAATGCATCCTAACTTTAAACATTTTTATCTCTCCCACACATAATGTTGGAAGCAAATAAACTTTCCAGTGCCTCATTTTTAAATACTAATAAAACTAGACTTTTGGAGTGCGTGATAGTTTCCTGATTATGTCAACTTAAGTAAAAAGTGCTGAACTAAATTTGATTAGGAAAGTTCTGGCTGTGGCTGAGGGCATTTACTGAAGACAGAATGCCCATCCTGGGTGTGAGTGGCACCAACCAATAGGCTTGTCACCTAAATGGAATAAAAGGGAAAGAGGAAGAAAGGCTCTCTTTTGCCTCTTCAGAAGATCTCTAGTCTTCACGTGCACTTTGGATGTCGTCTTCCAGCTTCCAGCTTCTAGCACAGACCCTTCGGCCTCCTAATATGGACTCTCAGGGGATATTACGGTGAGCTCCAGGCCTTCGACCTTTGACTGGATCCTTCAAATCTCCACATGTAGACAGCCCTTTTGCACTCCTCCACCTTATAAATCCTTATAAATTTACTTATATATCCTTATACATCTTATATTAAGTCTGTTTCTCTAGTGAGCACTGACTTACACAGAAGGAAAATGACTCAAACATGAAAGAAGCGAGAGTTAAGATATAAACACTATTGTGTTGGTTGAGACTAATTGCCAATCTGATTAGTTTGGGATCTGTCTTAGTTATTTTCTTTGCTGGGAGAAAACGCCCAACAACCACAGTTAAAAGAGGTGAGGTGTATTTTTGGCTCACAATTTGTAAAGGACTGGTCCATAGGCAGCTGGCTCCAAGGCAAGATGACAGAGCAGAGGAGCCTACCAGAAGAAAAACATCTCATGGCATGGTGGCAGGAGGAACAGAATGATCAAAGCAGGGATGAGATAAACCCTTCCAGGTCATACCCCCAGTGACCCACCTCCTCTGACCAGGATTTATCTCTCAACATCACATTTAGCTATAAACTAACCAGTAGGGTAATCCACTGATGAACACCATGTCCCCATGATCCAGTAATCTCCCCAAAGCCCCACCTATGAGGTCATGAGGCTCTTTGGGGACACCTAGATATAAACCATACCAGGATCCACCCAGGGAATTTGTAAATCACATTGCTAAGTGTGTCTCAGGGGTCTAGAACAGTGGTCTGGAGTTTATATCTGGTCTCTCACCCTTCTTCTTTGTCACTGTTCCCATGCTCTGCCTCCTGGATACTATAAACTAAGCAGCTTTGCTTCAAACTCCTCCTCCATACACACACACTTCTGCCATGATATTCCTGCCTCGGCGTCCTGGGTATTGACTGAATCCCTTGAAAAAGTGACCCAAATAAACATCTCCTGCTTTAAATTATAGGTGTCTGGTGTTTTGTCCTAGCAGCCAGAAAGATGAATAAATGGTACTGGGAGTGGGGCCATTACTGTGACTACACCTGACGAAGTGCTTCAGAAGCTGAGGGAGTAGTTTTGAAAGGTTTGGATGCAGGCTAGAAAATCCTAGAGTGTTGTAAGCAGAGCCTGGTGGTTGATTCTGTTCAGAGTTCAGAGGACTAGAATGCTGATAGGAATGCAGAGAGTAAAGGTCAGGATAAGGAGGTTTCAACTGGGAATAAGGATTGGCTTTTGGACTAGAGGCATGTGTGTTATACTCTGGCAAAAAAAGGAAAACATTCTACATCTTGTCAATCTTATGAGTCTGTGGGAAACTGAGATTAAAGGTGCTGGATTAATTGACCTGTCAATGAAATTTCAAGCAAACCTATTGTTCACACCATAGAATGGATGCTGCTGGCTGCTTTCAAGCAATTTCACAGTATGTGTCAGGGGCAAAAAACAGAAATGTTTGAAACATTTAAATTTTGAGAAGACCACGTGCAATACTTTGGACAAAGGAGGTGTGGTTAATTAAGAGATTAGCAACGTTAAAATGAAACCAAGTATTTTGCATAGAAATAAAAAGAAAGATGCGAGGAACCTGATGAAGCTGTGGGACTAAAGCTAAAGGTGCCATGGTGATAGTAAGAATTTGGAGTTGCTAAGAATATGGAATGTCTGCTTAGCAAAGCTATAGGTAGTGAGTAAAGTCAACCAATGAGAGATGACTTGTTAGCTGCAACCAATAGCCTATAGGTGTGGGACTGCCCAAACCCTCCAGAATTCACATCTCAAGACCATATGCCAAGGATGATGAGTATGAGCAGCTATACGGCCTAATGATTACTCTGCTGACTTTCAGTCTTACTTTGGTGTGACTGTCTTCTATTTCCATATTCCTCTGTTTTAGAATGGGCGTATTTACCTTGTACCTTTGTACCTTGGGATTATGTAGTTTGTTACAATTTTTACAAGGTTCACAGTTAAGAGCTTGTCTTGAGTTTCAAAGAGACATTGACATGGACTTTTAAAAAATTCTAGAACTGTGGAGACTTTGGGGAAGGGAATATTGTATTTTCAGTTCTACACAGTACAGTGGCATCATGCTGCATTATTATTATTATTATTATTGTGTTTATTTGAAGATTAAGTACAGTTTAAGATGCATTTAGGTGCCAAGGTGTATGATGAGATGGTTACGATTATCAACTTTTTTGGTGTGAGACCACCCAAGAGATTAGTAAAGCACACTTCTTGGCATGTCTGCATTAGTCATAGTAGTGTAATTATAGCGTCTATATCTGGTCCCTTGACTCTTCTTCTCTGACATTGTTTCCTTCCTTTGCCATGAATTAAGCAGTTTTACTCCACCACACCCTTCTGTCATGATGATTCTGCTTTGAAGCAACCAACCATGAACTGAATTTCCTGAAACAATGATCCAAATTAAGCTTTGGATCTTTTAAGCATTGGGTGTCAGGTGTTGTGCCCCAGCAGCCAGAAATCTAATGCAACTGTGATGTTACAGTGTTCATGAGGAAACTGTAAAGAAATTACAATTATTTTCCTCAGAGAAATCGCCAAATATTGTATTTGTGAAATAAGAACAGGATCCTATTAAATGGATTAAAAAACTTGAAAAACATCCCTCAGAAATATGAGAATAAAAATAGAAATTTGGGGCCAGGCATGGTGGTGCACATCTGTAATCTCAGCACTGAGGCTGAGGCAAAAGGATTTCCATGAGTTTGAGGTCAGCCTGGGCTACACAGTGAGCTCAAGACCAGCCTGAACTACATAGCAAGACCCTGTCTCAAAACAAAACAAAACAAAAATATATAGAAACTTAATGTGAAGAACAAAAAATAATTTGAGTGTTTGCTCATGAAAATAAAAGAGAAGCAAAGTTACTGAAAAAGGTAAGTAAAATTATAGGACAGACATTCAGTTGATAGGGTTAAATATTTACATAAAGAGAAGAAATTAATAATTATGTGGCATAAGAAAATTCCCAAATTGAAAGTTCCAAGTTTCTAAACTAAAAGCCGCTAATAAATTCCCATGATAATGTACTAAAAATGAGCAATAGCAAAGTAACTGATAAAAAAATTTAAAACGGACATATATCTTAAAGATATAAGATATAAGGACATACATTTTAAAGACTTTAAGAAAAATGTTGGGCACTATGACACATGCCTGTGATCCCAGGCCGAGGCAGGAGGATCACAAGTTTGAGTGTAGGCTGGAGAACTCAGCAAGATGCGGATTCAAAGCAAAAATATAAAAAGGTGGAGGAGGTACCTCAGTGTGAAGGTCTTAGGTTCAATTCTCAGTACCAAAAGTAAATAAATAAGAAGATAGATAGATAGATCTTTTTAGAAAGAGAAAAAAAGTTAAACAAATCATAGGACTCAAAATGGCAGTAGATTTCTTGCAAACAAGTTTGGGAGTCAGATGTCATCAATGTGTTCCTTCAAAAATTGAAAGAAAATTATTTCAAATCTATAATAATACTCCCTCTATACGAGTAACCAAAGTAATTTTTCCCAGGGAATATAAACAATATAATTTTATATCCTCTCTATCAAGCTACTTAATGGTGTGCTTTTCCAAAATAAAGAAGTAAACCAAGAAACAGAGAGCCGAGGGGTCTTGAAAAGATTTAATTCAACAAAACAGGAGAAAAGTATCTAAGATTATTGTTACAAATGGACATCCCAGGAAAAGAGCACTGTTGCAAGCTAACAGCAGTCTAGTTAAGACTAGAAAAAGGGACAAAGGGATCAGGGATAGAATAAAACCAAAGAAACAAAACAAAACAAAACAAAAAAGAGACTTAAAATACCTTTCAGTACAGATACAATGAGCATTTACACTTAAGCAGAAGAGTTGGGAATGAGGTAGTTGCAGCAATGCAGAAAAGTAAGCAAAGAAGCTGAAAATAAAATAAAGGACAAGAAAACAAAAGGAAAAAGGAGAAAAGGGAAGATAAAAGAAGTAAGTATGAATACCAGGGAAAACAAAAGCTACAAAGAAAGAATTTGTGATTCAATTATGACTAATATTTACATACTCATAATAACATGATATATATTGCAAATAAAAATGACTGACATAAATATGTGAGACAATGATAGGGAAAACAATAATATCATTATGAGTGATAAGTAAAATGTTAAATTTTTATTTTGTATAAAAAGAGTTAACATAAAAAAGCAGTATGTTTTGTTACTGAGAAATGTAAAAGTAAATTCTACAAGAAATAGTTGAAAGAGGTAAATACAATTTTTCATAGAGATAATCCAGACTGGGAATATATGTATTAAATGCCTGGCTATTTTGATGTAGAATTGATACTGGCAGCAGTAGCTGATATAAACTCAGGAGACAGTGAGAGAGAGGGAGAGGGAGAGAGAGAGAGAGAAAAGAGTTAAAATGAGGAGATGGTATAATAATAAGGTGATGGAGAAGCAGGAAAGAGTGAGACATAAATAGTTCACTTACATCAAAAGTCCATTGTTGCCCCTAGCTATCAAAAAATAAAAATACATTGAGGACCAAAAGTACCCAGAGATAAAGAGCCATAGCCCACATTCAAGTGAGGGGTTAGGAATCTTAGTCATATCCTTTGTCCTGTAGGCCTAGAGTAATAAGCATATCCAGGAAAATGAAAGAGTTCTGCATGTATTCAGACCCTTAATGTCTTTGATCATTCATTCATGATATTCTGTGTTGACAGAATAGAAAGTAACATGAATAAACATGAACATCAAATGCACAAAACCTAATTTATATTTGAACTACAGATAATTACAACATATCGCTTGAATCCCAGAACAATTACTAGGGATGAGGCCTAGACATGAGTTGTTTAGAAGATCTCCAGACATTTCATTTTCTCCAAGTTTGAGTCATCCCAGGACTATAGCATCCACACCGTTTAGTTACTTTTAAGAAATATAAAATGTCAGAACTCTCCCCAAAACTACAAAAGAAATTCTGTTTGTAG
Source organism: Hystrix cristata (assembly GCA_004026905.1). Lineage (NCBI taxonomy): Eukaryota > Metazoa > Chordata > Mammalia > Rodentia > Hystricidae > Hystrix > Hystrix cristata. The sequence continues at coordinate 56,298 of PVJO010000002.1, forward strand.
ATATCAGCAACCTGGGCTGTGATAGGCACTATGAGTAATTTCGAAGCATCCTACAAGTTGGACCTCTTCTCTAAGATTTTACTTTACAAAATACAGTTCGTAAACCTTTGATTTGATTTACTGAATGTCTTATTTAATGCTCAGTACATTCTTGAATTAGCATTTAAAGTCCTATATCCTAAGCAAACTAGAACAATTGGCCAACGTGCCCCCAGCAAAATCATCGTGCACGTGTTTGTTATAAATTTATAAAGTTAGGTCCTGCTCCAGACATTTTGAACCTGAATCTGCATTTGAATAAGTAGTTGTGCACACTTCACATTTTGAGGGGCACTGCCTTTGGATAGTGGTTGTGGTTCCCAAGCCTACTGTACAGTAGAATCATTTGAAGTCTTTAAAAAATAACAGGGATACCCAGGCTTTTACCCAAGACTGAATCAGTCTTAATGCATGCTTAGCCCCAGGCATTTGTATGAATCCTTGTTTGAGAAAAACTAAAAATTCCAAAAGACATATGAAAGGTGAACTGAAGCGTGAAACCAGAAAGCTATCCAGTCAAGGTGGCAGCTCCATCCATTCACATACCAACACGAAATGACAAATTCATTTCGAAATTCCTGATCATTTGCAGACTTCAATAGTTCTACAGCTGTGGGCTTGGTCGGCAACAGAGATGAACATTACATATTCTCAGGCACATCCTCCTGAAAAAATATCACACAGAACAAGCACTGTTGCCTTGTTGTCAACATCAGTAGACTCCTCACTCTGGATTGTGTACCACAGTGACTCATCCGTGCTTTCTAACAATTGCACCTCAATATCCTCTAGTTTTTCATCAATTTATCTCATTGGTGCTAGGCAAAAAAGGAACATATGCCACATTTTTAAATGTAGCCTCTCCTAAAAGTTCATAGTAAGTGTCCTTAACAAGGCAAGATCAACTCCTCACTGATAGTAAAGGGCTTCTCAGCTTTACAATGTGCTTAGCCACTAAGAATGATGCTCTTATTGAAGACATGTCTGATGAAGGAGTGGCCTGCCTCTCCTTTCAATTCTTTTGAAAAATTCCAAAGTCTTGTCTTTTAATGCAGAATGGTTGGTCTCCAGGTGGCAAAGCAGTTTTTAAGATTTCCTGGCTTGACTGGATAGCCAGTCACTACATATTATGCAAAATGGGCTTGGAGAACGTGTATCATCATCGGCTGCCAATAAACTTGTAATTTAAGTTGTATTCTTGGTATTTTCTTTTTAAAAATCAGCTTTCTTTTTGTTGGCAGCCTTAGCATCTCTTGTCCTCTCATCAGTAGTTCTTCCCCCCCTTTTTGAAGAAGCTCTCCAGTGATGTTTGGCTTTTGTTTGTTGTAGTTAGGGTTAACTCGAGGGGCTACTAAAACTGTGACTGAGACAAGTGCACAGCGCAATAAAGAGGCTTGGAGAGAAGTAGTAAATAAAATAATAGGCAGTCTAACTTGACACTGAAGTAAGTACCAAGGGTTGGGGATTTAGCTCAGTGGTAAAAGTACTTGCCTAGCAAGTGCAAAACCCTGAGTTTGATCCCCAGCACTGCCCCCCAATAAAATATGTATCGATTCTGACCTAAACCTTGCCAACAGATGCAGTTGAACTGTCACTTGCCATTCGTTGATAGCATTTTGATATGAATCTTCAAGGGACTTATTATGGTTTTTGTGCAGCCAAAACTTCCCACCAATGCTAACTTGTATTTGTAGCAACAACTCAGAACTAACATAACTGCCTTGGTTCCGCCTCTCATCAGCTCCACCTTTGTGAAGCTTTAGGATCTCACAATAAGCACACAACCTGGATTCCCAACGTACACGATTCATAGTAAAGTTCGTGCTCCCACGAAAGTCTATCCATGCCACTGACCTGACAGGAGGCGGAGCGCAGTTGGTAACTGATGGGCAGCAGCTGAAATACAGGCGGAGCCTTTGCTCGCCGGTTCCCTCTCTCCTCATGTGCAGCCCAGGGCCCAGCAGGCCACAGCCCGGTGCAGCCCGGCGATCCGGCACCTGCCCTGGCGCGTCTAACACTTAACACATAAGCCACGTGGATCACGGATATGTTTGCTTCAGAGACAATAGATGTGAGAAGAAAACTATGTTGAGATTAAAATGCTTTTTAAGAAATAATAATTAAGCAGGTTTCTTTTCTGTCAAATGGTATCTAATCCACAAAACATTAAAATTACTCCTAGTTACAGCATTACTAAATTTATTGACACTTTTGATGAAAACACAAGAACAAAAATAATAAAATGTATGCCATTAATATCTATTGTAATGGCTAATGTGGTCCACAACTTCCTATACTGCTGAGTGTTTTTAAACAGAGAATTGGAGATCAACCACTTGGGAGCAAAATTTGAAACTCCGTTTTATTTTTTTAAACTGAATTGCTGTATTGCTTTCTTTAAAATAATTAGAATGAATAAAGCCTGTCTTAGATACCGAACTCTTCTGTTATGTACCTATTTTTAGTTTCCCATGAATGTAACCCTTAGCATAACTTGATAACCCTAATGTTTTTGTTTTTAATAGGAAATTAAATATGTCCATTTGACTGTAGCATAGCTTCTGACTCCTCTGTCCGGAAATGTGCAGCAATTTAAATTCTGTTTTCACATCTACAGCAGAATGTCAGTTTTATTTACAAAACTCCTGGTCCAATTTTCACATCTAGACAAATTTGATTATGTATCACTGAGATTATACACGCTTTCAGTATCTCTTTCTGATTTGCTTACCCTAAATGGATGTGGATCATGTGAAATAACAAAATCTATTATACATCATTACTATATGATCCCTTCTCCCTCCCCCTGCCCTTTTGTATTAACTACAATTTCACAGCTCCCAAGACATAGTCTCTGTAAAATTTATTCCCCACATTTATGATAGCTAATTATTTTAAGTACTTCTGGGTCCTGAAAGAAATAGAAACAATGTAATATTGAAGAAAGACTAAAATGAGTCAAGAAAACCTATACATACAGGGTAAGGCAGTTGTTCAGTTTCAAGATTGACACAATATTTACTTTTCAGACTAGTTATTACACATGATGGAAAAAATGATGTGTATGCTTATCTTTTTAGGGGTCAACAGAGAGTGGTTACACAACTCTGCCATTTTTAACTTGCCCAACCATAACATACATCACTTGTATTTTTTTTTCAGTATGTACCTTCCAGCTAGCACTTATTGAAAATTTCTTAATTTTGACAGTAAGCTGACCTTCTGTTATTCTTTCATATTTTCTCTGTTTTCTAGTGTTATTTTACTAGAGTGATGCAAGAAAACATGTTGCTCAAGTTACTGAGCCAATTCCATGTTTAAAAGGGTATTATTGAGATATAATTCACATACAACATTTCCTCATTTAAAATTTATAATTCAATTTTTAATTATGTTCATAAAGTTGTGTAGCCATTGCCACAATTTTAAATCACTTTAGTCAATATTATAAAACTCTACACCCAATCACTTGACGTTTTACTTCCAAGTTACTCACCCTAGAGATCTACTAACACATGTTCAGTCTACGGATTTGCCTTTCTGGATATTTTATATGAACAGAATCACGTGATGTGAGGTCCTTCTTAACTGGCTTCTTTCACTGAGCATATTCTAAAGATTCATCTATGTTTTAGTGTATACGTTAATACTTCATTCCTTTTTATGGCCAAATGATTATATATATGGTATATGATTTTATGTATAGATACACATACTTATCTATATATCTACACACAAACATATATGGTTTTGATTTTCATTTCTCTAATGGGCAATTTCTCTAATTGCATTCATGTGTATACTGGTTATTGGTAGAACTTTTTGTAAAAACATCCGTTTGATCCTTTGTATTCTCTTAGTGGAATCATTTATGTTTTTCTTGAGTTGTAATGTCTGTAATTCCCTCATCAGAACTATGACTTTTAAATAGTAATTCTCTCATTTTCTTTTTTTTTTGGTGCTGGGGAATTCTCTCATTCTTTATGTCATATTTTCACTTTCTTAATGTTATTGTTTGTCACACAAAAATTAAAAAAAAAATAAAATTTTCCAATTTTCCTTGTATCATTGGTGTTTTTAATGTCATATATAACCAAAATTTACAAAAGGCTATTTCTATGATTTTTTCAGAGCATGTTTTTTGTTTTAACTCTCATGATCTTTTTTTTTAGGGGGTGCTGTTGATCAAACTTGGGGCCTTGTACTTGCTAGGCAAGCGCTCTCCCACTAAGCTAAATCCCCAAACCCTTCCCGCTATTATTTTTAAGCCAAGATAAACACTTTGCTTTTGTAAATTTAGCAAATTTTTATTACAAATTTTAATTCATTTATCTGTGTTTGAAGAACACTCTTGTTTTAATCCATTTATATTTGTTGGGATTTATTTTCTACCCTAATATATAGTCTATCCTGGAGAATGTTCCATGTGCATTTTAGAATAATTTTTGTTGTTTTTGATAGGGAGAGAATTCTACAGGTATATGTTACGTATAGTTGATTTATACTGTTTTTGAAGTTTTCTATATCCTGGCAATCTTCTGCTTACTTGTTGTTTTATCAGTAATTCAAAGTGAATTTTTAAAGAAGTGAATAGTATATAAAGTTTGTAAAACTGTCATTTGATTTATCATTATTTAATGTCTTCATTTCTTCCTGTGAATTTACAGTACAATTTGGTATTCTTTAACACATCTCACAAATATTTTTTCTGTTTTCAAATACATTATATTATTATTATAGGTCCAACAATACATATGGATATATTTTGTAGTGTTCAAGTGCTTTTAAAATAGATAAGAAATTAAGAAGAAAATATGCAATTTACTACCTTCTATACATCCCTACATATATTATCTTTTCAGGCATTCTTTGTCTTGTGTAACTTCACATTTCTGACATGAATGGATTACAATCTAAAGAATTTTCCTTGGTATTGTAACACACATTTACCAGAAAAAAAAATCTTCTTTACTTTTTTCATTTATCATTTCTGGAAAATACTTTTGGTGGGTTTAAGATTTTTAGCTAATTCTTCTCCCAGTATTTTGAATATTTCATCTTTAGATTGCACCATTTTCAAAGAGAAAAAAGTGAGTTAATATTGGGCTTTTTTCATACATGAAAAGTATGCTTTTCTTTTCTGGTCACTTTCAGTATTTTTTTCAAGTCTTTTTTTTGGGGGGTAATCAAAGTCAGGATGTTTTGGACATCATTTCTCTGAGCATGTTTTTCTACTTATTTCTCTCTCCTCTACCATTCATTAGCTGTGTATTGGGGTGCTTAATGGTGTTCCACATTTCTCTGAGGTGGAACTCATTTTCTTTATTCTTTTTCTCTCTGTTCTTCACATTTACATTTTGATGTATCTTTGATTTTGTAATTTTTTTTTTACCAGCTCAATATACCACTGAGTTCTTCCAGGGAAGTAGATTTTTCTATTTTTGCTTTCCTTGATTTTCAACTCCAGCATTTCTATTTATTTACATTCCTCTTTATTAGTATTTTTATTTGACACATACTGTCACCATACTTTTAATTGGATCTTCTTTCATACTTTGCAAATATTTATATTATGGTCTTTTTTTTTTTTTTTTTTTTTTTTTTTTTTTTTTTTTTTTTTTTTTTTTTTTTTTTTTTTTTTTTTTTTTTTTTTTTTTTTTTTTTTTTTTTTTTTTTTTTTTTTTTTTTTTTTTTTTTTTTTTTTTTTTTTTTTTTTTTTTTTTTTTTTTTTTTTTTTTTTTTTTTTTGCTAAGTCTAGTATCTTTGTCACGTCAAAGGCAGTGCCTGTAAAATGATTTCTCTTTCATACCGGGCACAGTTTTATGCTTCTGTGTCTCAGAATTGCTTTGTGCTGATTGCACAATTTCAGTATATGTTGTAGCAAGTCTGAATACTGATAACCCTTGTTCCCAGGGCTTGCTCTTGTTTTGGATTTTTGCCCAGTAACTTGGTAAGATTGTCTTAGTGAAATGCAACTACCTCCCAGTACATCACCTCCGATGTTCCTCAGAAGTTAGAGTTTGGGCATGTGTATAGTCACTTGGACCCCTCCTCTTGTCAAGGATGACAGTAGATTTAGCTAGGTTCTCTTTTGCTGTATCTTTCCATAATCTCATGATATATTTCTAATGGAACTGCTTCTATTTCTATCACTCCAGGTGCTTTCACATCTATTTTTTTGTTAACTAATTTTTCTATTGTTTTTGATAATGCATGAGCCATAAACTGCTTCACAGTCTGGCAGAATTAAAGTGTGGTTCCTTTTCCAGGTGGTGTTGGAAGTTACTGTCTGGATCTTCCTGTGACTCCAAAGTTCTTTGCTGTTCCTCTTCCTAGCATCCTACATTAAACTTCTAGCTTGTCTATAATTGCCCTTGTTGAGTACATAGCACCACCAGCTTTCTAGTAATTGCACACTATTTAAATATCCATTGATTTTAGAAGTATCCTCAGGCTTGAAATTCTCCTTGGCCTTTCCCCCTGCCGCTAAGAAGTCTCCTGTGGAGTGTTTCAGAGCCTGCTGTTCTTAAGGCTTTCCTCTCCTCCAGTTCTAAATTCCCCTCCAGTGCATACCAGTGTTCTAAGCCAGGAGTGCAGACATTTGCTGCTGCTCTTGTAGTGACACCATGTTCTGTGTGTGGGCCACCAGAAAAGCCAAAGCGGCATCAGTGCTAGCAGTCTAGGCTTGCCTCTGCTCTGTGAACAACTAGGGTAGGGACAAGACAGCCTGGTATTCTTGGTCTGGTGCAACTGACGTAGAGCTTCTGCCTTATCAGCAGGAATTGGGTGTCCCATATTTCTCAGATACTCCTGACTAGAATAATATTTTTCAGACACCTCTGAGGGAAATGAAAAATGCTGATAATTTAATTTCCCTCAGGAGTAATCCATGGCTCCTTGTTGGGAGCTGAGGAGTGAACACCCTGTTTACTTTCCTATTTCGTTTTCTGTACAGCACAGAGCTTGCAACGGGCCGGTCTGGGGGTGGGGAGTAGAGTGGGAGTAAATTGTGACTCAAATACCAGAATTCACCATTGCTCTTAGAAAAATTTAGTGGATTTTCTTTTAAAAATGTTTCTCAATTTGCTGTTATGCTTGGAGGACAAATTTCTGAGACTGCAAATGGTTGTTTACTTTAAATTTTCACCAGTTAATATTGTTTTACTGAAGAGAAGATTTCTGAGGCACCTCATGCTGACATTTTATGACTGCTTTCTCCTGCACAGGTGCAATTTTACATAGGAACAATGTGTTTTAATTACAAAATCCTTCAGAATTCCTCATATGCATTTAGAAAAAAATTTAATTTGCTTGTCCTTAGGTAATAGTGATACTTTTTCTGACATGCATATTTTGCTTGGGGAAAAGTTTCAATATGCTCATTTAATGAGAAGGATGTGGGGCTGGGGATTTAGCTCAGTGGCTAGAGTGCTTGCTTGCAAGCACAAGGCCCTGAGTTCGATCCCCAGCACCAAAAACAAAAACAAAGGAAAAAACCAAAAACAACAACAATGAGAGGGATGTGTTTCATAAATTCTCCTGATTCATTTTAAATAGTAAAGTGATTATTACTGAAGGTATATTTTGTTGTACTGACAGGAACACACTTCTCTTACTTAATTAGAAAGAGATCCACATTGCATTTGGCTTCTTCAGCTAGTGGGAAGCACTGAGAGTGGGAAGAATGGAAACCTAGGGAGTTATAGGTTGTAATATTTCTTCCCTGCTACCTCCCACCACCTTCATTGGTCCTATAGATTTGGATATAGATCTGTTCTTTTGTAACTACAGTACCTGTCACATTTCTGTCTTTCCCAGTGTGAGTCCTTACCTGGTTCTGGTAACTGATTCTTCACTTTACCCGTAAGGAGATTTCTTACTATTTCTACTCTTCTCCTCCTCATCCTCTCATTTTGTGAAGTATAAATAGTCTGTTCCTTAAGTTCATCTCAAAATATCAGATAAGTATTGCTTCTCTTTACTAGTGACTCATGTTTTATTTACTCAGATAAATAGTGTTTCCCTTTACTAATGGATTCAATTTGCTTCTTGAGGATCCTAAGCTTCAAGATTAGCACATATAAGTGCACACCAGATATGTGGGCTCTTATTTCAAGCAGTTCCCTGATAACGCACATTTATTTTCTATACATAGATTACATAGATTTCAAGACACTTTGCTGGACTCTGAATAAGATATTGCTCTTAGATGTAAGCTACAAATACAGACTCACACATGTTTAGACAGAAGAAAAAATATCAAAGGGTACTGAGTAAATAAACACAAATTCCAGAAAGCCTAGAGAACCAGGCCTTAAAAATTGGACAGGGTATGCCAGGCATGGTCATGTGTGCCCATAATCCCAGCTGTTAGGAGGCTAAGGCGGAAATACTGGTATAAGTTTGAGATCAATCTGGCCTACACAATCAAATCAAAGCCAGCCTAAACTACATAGTAAGGCCTTGTCTCCAAAAATCAAGAGAAAAAAATTAGAAACAAAGAAGGGTGAGTATGATATAATGCCACAGTCAAAATCTGCAACATTAATCATGTAGAGCCTGCTGCAATTAGCACAGAAAAGAGCACCCCACGTATACTATGTGTGTTAGAGATGCTCAACATTAGGCACTGCTCTTTGCTGTCTCTGACCTGAAAGGTTTGCTCTTGCATTAATGGTACATACTGGCCAAACAGTTCATTTGTTCTTAGTTTCTCAATTTCAAACACAGAGTTGACGACTTGGTTAGACAAAGCCAACACTTTAGGTCATGCCTTGACAAGTATTTGTCATTTTCAGCTTCCGTGGTGAGACGTAGTCTCTGTGTCCATCACCAGTCACCAGGTAAACAATTATCCCTTCATAAAGAGGGACTGGATTCTTGTCATAGAGGATGTGATATACACCCACCACTATACGTCTATTTGTCTGTCAAACATTTTGTTATTTCAGGCTAGCCAACACATTCAATCTCCACATAGCTCCATTTCAAAAGCAGAAAAACAAATAAAGCAATTTTTATTTATGGTAATATAGTATCTACTATATCTATAAAAGTAAAGACATTCACACCTTTGTCAAAGAAGGACAATTCAAAATTTCATAAATTAAAACATCCAGCTAAAAAAAGAAATAGACTAAGTAAAAACAAATCAAAACAATAACAAAAAAACAAAAAAAGTGAGGCTCTCTGGAGACATATTCTTCTTCTGAATATATATGTGTATATATATATTCTAAAATATTCTGAATATATATTTCTAAAATATTTTAGATAATCTCTTTATGTCAAATATATCGCCATACTTATTTAAGGATAATTTGCAAGTAAAATCTGCATATATTTAAGGTATACAACATGATGTTTTGATACACATACACATTGTGAAACAGATTTCACAATCATATCTTGGTATTTTAAGTACAATATTATCACCACCAATATGCACTATGGTAAACAGTAGGAAAGATGAAATTTAAAGAAAGGAAAGGAGGAAGAAAACATAGCACTTTGCTTCAAATCAGTTTGGTGCTGTTTGCCAAGGAAAACGGCTAAAGTGATAGAAATCTTTTTCAAACATGAAAAATGTACCGCATGTGCTTAATCTCCAAGTGTGTGAATTTCTTCCTCTACTTTACTTTTTTTTTTTTCTTCTTCCTCTTCCTCTACTTTAAATGAAGGCGTTTCTGTCATATCAGTATCCTTAAGTGTGATGCACCATTGGATCTATTTTCAGGTAACTATGAAAACAAATAATCACAAAAGCCCCAGGCTGCTTAAACTGTCATACCAATTAATAATTTTTGATGATTTTGATAAACTTTGTGATGGAAGAAGATAGATCTTAGCAGTTTATGTTGCTCTGCTCTGGAGCATTGAGTCTACACTGCTAAAAGACAGGTTAAAATGTTGAAGTGTGTAGAAAGCCAAATGCCAGTAAATCATGGACCCTCTTCTCCTTGAAATTGCAGAAATGAGTTGGCTGCCGTAAAAACTGAACCATGTAAAATTTATCATTTTTGTATTACTTGTGCTTGGGACTAATTGTACAGCTATCTACAATTATACTTAAGTTTTGAAAAGTGAATATTTTCAAGTGGTTCTGTTATGATCTAGCTCACTTTTAAAAGTACCTAATTGGTATGCATTATGTAAAATTTCTTTTAAAGATATGGCATCATAGTATCTATAAATTCCTTTTTTCTTTCTCTGGCAAAAAAAATGATCACCAAGTATAATGTCTTTCTCCACATCACATAATTTGCTGGGTGATAACAGTGGTTTGTCAGCATATTCCCAGACATCTCTCTAAATTCAGGATCTACATAACAATAGATTAGGTGGATAGCTATATAGACAGACAGACAGACAGAAAGAAAGATACCACTTCTTGAAGTCTGGAAGTCAGCAATATATGCAATTCATAGAGGACTCCTGCAGCCTCACTTGAGCAGATGCTCCTAGACCTATGAACTGTAAGTTGTGCTGTCTTTCATGATTATTAAATATTTTGATCTATCTTGAACTCACTCTGTCCTTCAGCTCCTTAACTAAATCATCTTATTCCTCCATTGTGGTCTTTTTCAGATAATTAAGAACATTGGACACTTTCTTCCATATCAATGTGATGTTCCAAATCATCCCATACTGATCAGGATTCTAAATGTACTGGCAAGGTAATGCTCTGATTTTTTTCCAAATTATTATAAATGTATGGGTAACATACTGGAATTTTTCAGAACCATTAACATTTTCATAACATTATTTCTCTTACACAGAAATAATTCATGCACATGACAGTTGAGAAATTGTGTGTGGTCATGATAATGGCTTTTATGTAGTGAATTCTTTCAAAATATTTTATTACCTCTGATTTTCTTCCAGTATATGACATTTTGGTGCCTCACAGGAATACCTCCTTTCCTCGTGGCCATTTTTACTTACTTAAAACATCTCTGAAAGTTACTTAGGTGGAGAAATGTTCACAAAAATAGGTAACATTATTTTGAAAATGCAAGCATAAGACAAAACATTATGGAGACTATCTCATTCTATATAGTTCTGCACTGATACTTAAATCACACTGATACTTAAACATTAAATGTTTTTACTGGCATCTGCATATAGTTTTGTTAAACCAAATTTTCAACTTAGTGAAACTGGCTCAATTTTATTGAAAATTATTATCACATCTATTTACATCATTAGGGTTTAGATAGAAAGGAATATTTCTGTTTTTCTATTACATGCTACAAATAGACAAAATTCTTTCTCCAAATAATAGTCAAGATTTTTTCTACAATCCTTACCAGAAAATCAGTCCCAGATTGCTGTATTTACTTTAAATTCTGTGTTCATTCTTGTGTCTTTGGAGGTGTTTAGTTTTGTTTGTTTGTTTGTTTTGTTTTTTGTTCGGTTGTTTTTGCCTGCCTGCCTGCCTGCCTCCCTTCCTCTCATCCCTCCCTTCCTTTCTTCTTTCCTTCCTTCCTTCTTCTTTCTTTCTTTGGTGCACCAGAAAACATCTCACTAATTTAAGCAAAATATTTATGGAGAAGTTAATAAGTATGTACACACAGTATTTAGGGAGGCCAGAGAATCATATTGGGAAAATGGACAAGAAGGGAAGTGAGTTCACAGCCAGCAGATGACCAAGGCCAGATATAATTTCAGCTCTGTGAGACAATTCTATGCTACATCTTCTGAAAACCCAAAATGCCAGCTTGCACTTCACTTCCTTCAGCACCAAACACTGTAATTACCTATGCACTGCACCGTTTCTGCTGTTGCTGCTCCTGCACTGGAGCCCTGGGGATGTGACTCCTATCCTTGGGATCTATGTTTCTGGTCTCTAAATTTACTAAATCTCAATTCATAGTCCAAGGAGAAGGAAAATGACATAGAGGAGCTGGGTCACAGCTGTCAATATAGCAGCAAGTGAAGCTGAAAATCTGATGCTTCTCTAGGAACAAATAGGCTTTTGTTTATCGATACTCAGAAGATACACAGTAACACACATGGAAAGGTTTATCAGATGCTGGATGGCCACTAATTACACTGTAACTACTGTATGCTTTATGAATTTTCCACTGTTTAAATGAGCTGATGAAATTGAGCTATCAGTTAAGAGTCAGAATCCTCATATAAGAAGTGACAGATCAGTGGCATTCATTAATAAAGAAACAATAGATAATAATAGATATAACACCATTAATATTGACTTTAATCAAAGGTTAAAACTCCATTCCAAAATTATTTTGAATCTTCTTTAAATTTTCCTTTCAAAGATCAGTAGAAAATTCAAGAATTTACCCCTCCTGAGTGAATCTGTACAAGTATTTATGAAATGACTGGACTGGGTTAAATACGTATTCTCTGCACATGAAATGTGAAAATAATAAGCCCATAAGAGACGCAAGATCCTGACCTTAGAATGATGAAGCTCTTACCTGCTGAGTCAGCCACCTGTGTAAGAACTTTTATTCTCTTTTTCTTAGAAGTAAATACTGTATAAAATTCCTACAAGGAAAAAAAAAAGATAATGGTATTTTTTGAGGCTGAAGTTAGGTTTGTCAAAAGACTTAGACTAAGTTTATGCTTCATAGCTATACTTCTTTGTTATCTCAAATTATCCTTGTTATCTCTCCTCTTGGCCGGTATCACTCTATAGAAAACTAGCATTTTTAGAGTCATTCGCCTGGATGATAAGGAAGAGACGCTTGAAATACTTTTCCATGTAATACAGAAACATTCTGGTATTCCAGGACATATCCCTCAGAGCAAAGAAACAAACTCCAATATTTTCTTTTAATAACAACACTAGTAATATAAATATGGACACACACATTCTGCTTTCGATAAGCTTGTACGATATTTAAAATCCCACCAATTTCTATCTTCCCACAGCAATAAAGCCAAAACACAGCAGCAAGAACAGATTATTATTTCTGCTTAGATGGTGAGTCACCAATACACAGTCTACTTCTTTTCTGTAAGTGACATCATAATTCTAGAATGGCTGCAGTATATTTTCTTCCACTGGCAGCTGAGTAAGCATTCACTCAATCAGACTGCACTTCTCCGACAGTATTTACGTTTTCTTGTTTTCCTTTAGGCCACATGGCTTCTAACAATGTGCCTAGCTATATTATTTATGCATGAAGAATGGATCTGAGAGATTTAAACAAACAATAATCATGAAGATTGAGTTTTCACTGTGTGCAAAAAAGTCAACCAAGTATTTTAGCTTCATTATATCTAGTTGTGTAAGCATCCCCACCATTGTCATATTAGAGTAAGAAAAACTAATTTCCCAGAATAACACCACCTTTAACTGATAGTAGTAAGATTGATCTCACACTCATCACACTTGAGCTTCTGGGGAAATACTTGAAAACTTATCCATAAAGGAAAACAATCTAAAATGCAAAGGAGATATGATAATTTTGATTCTCTGTAATTAATATTAAGCACCTCAATATTTTCTCTTCAAATTCTTCTTTCCCTATCAATGTTGTTGCAATATTAAATCATGTTGGAGGGATGAAAGCTTATTCCTCTTGATTTAGAAGACTTCCTAGATTTTCAGTTGTGTTTGTTGATAATTGACATCTTGCCTTCTGAAGCAGAGCTGTTGTTTGAATGTGTTGGAAGCAGCATTCTATTTTAATTCTGCAATAGTAGGCACTTATGTGAAACTTGACAGACTGAGGAGAGGGAGAAGCCATTTAAAAGAACTTGTTTTTAGCTACAAATTACTTTTGACACCAAATGCATAGAGGCTTTCCCTGAATCAAACTAACCTCCAACTCTCCAAATATCAACTCTGTCCTGCAATTCAATTCTGACTCTTACTACCTGGGTGTTAGTGGCAGTCCCACAAATTAAACACTCAGTCTTAGAAATCCTCCCCACCCATTTCAAATGCCAATCACAAGTCCTACATTGTCACCTATATTTCTGACAAAGAGCTACAAATCAAAAGTTTTTATAACCCCCTCCTAATACTCAAAAATTAACAATCTCATAATCTTGGCTTAACCTTCATTTAGTAGTTTACTATAAAGGACACTACAAAGGACAGAGATGAATAGCCAGATGAGGAGGTACATAGGGTGAAAGGTCTGAATGGTTCCCAAGTTCAGAAATTTCAGAAGCTTTTAGTCTCACTGATCTGGGGTGTGCCATTCTGCTGGCACATGGATATGTTCACACTACCCACCCCCTAAATCTCTCTGGACCCACAGGTCAGGGATTTTTATGGAGGTTTCAGCACATGCACATAATGGATAATGCACCCTTTCTTCTCGCCCCTGAATTTGGGAGATGAGGCTGATAATTCCAAGTTTCTCATTATGGCTTGGTTTTTCTGGTCTCTCCTCACAGAAAAAGAAGTTATCCAGGAGCCCACGAAAAGGGGCCTCATTGGCACAAAAGATACTTCCACCAACCAGGAAATTCTAAGGCTTTATGAACTTTGTATCAGGAACCAAAGGCAAAGAAAAAATATTAGAATAAAGGATGCTCCTATTGCCAATATTGTTCAAGAAATTATAAGGGTCTTAAGAGATCCCATGTCAGGAGCCTGGGGTCGAGCAGCTATACAATTCTTACTATGTTACAATATTATTTACTAATGGACATTGGCAAAAGGCAAAAGTAGAGTTTTGTTTACAGCTTTCAAGACTCCTCCTGAGAAGGATCCAGTCTGGTACAGAAGCTTCAGTGGCAGCTTCCCTGAAATCCCTGGATTAACAAGATGAGTTCAAGATGAAGTACTATTTGTCATTTCTTTCATCTGAGTTTTGATTACTTGAGTGATGAGGTTGTGCAAATTGCTGAGATGTACACTACAATATATGCATTTTATGTGCACTCTATATGCTATAATACTTCAAAAATTTTGAAACGAGAACAGTCAGGATGTGCTGCAATACATGTATGCCTTTTCCACATTTGTATCAATCAAGAAATTTGGTTTGCACTGTGATACTGCAAGACAGAAAAGGCTGATCACATATAAATTCAGATCTGCATTATATATGGATATACAAACTGCATCTCAACTGATTAAGACCTAGGTTTTAGATTATTAACCCCATGCCAAATGCAGGGAGTAAGAAATCTTTATAATGTGAACTGAAGCAGTCTATGGTTCACATTCAATTTGAACTTTGATGGTAATTTTTGGAGTTCTAACAGGGTCTGCACCTGCAGTAGGAATTGTGAAATATTGTGAGAAATATATTTCTTGGTTCATTTCAATTTGGTGTATAATAACTCTGCTTCACTGGTAATGGCATCTCAAGGTGGAAGCCATAAACCTGGTGCATGAAGAATCCCACGGAAAGAAATACTGGCCTCATTTGCTGACCTCAGGTCAGAGAGTGAACTTACAGAAGAAAAAAGTCTTAGGGAGATTTTGACCTTAAAAGAAAATTAGGAGAAAGAATAATGTTTATCAGGGAAAAGAATTAGGATTTGCTGTATTTAGCACATTACAATATAACCTATTTTAGAGACATTAAAATTAAATAATGTAGAGTCTAAAATATTTTGATGAGACATTATTATTGCTATTAAGAAAATGATGTATAAAATAATACATATGTGCTTTAGAACAGTACTAATATATAATTTCTTGAATATAGAGAATTATTTGTTATTAGGTTAATTAGTCATAAAAATCTTCAAAAATTTCAGCAATTCTAGCACACAACCAAACAAAAATCTTATGGAAACACACACACACACACACACACACACACACACACTCTCTAACCAAAATATTCTAATACATCCTTTAGGAATGACATACACCATACATTAAACAATCCACATGTACACTGCATTACCTATAATTCTTAGAATATCATTATCAAAATAACTGTCCAAAAATCCATTGTATATGTCTTCCTGAAATTATTAAAAATAGCAATAAATGTGAAATTTTCTCGGCCAATGTCTTAAACATTCTTAGACACATAAAATCTACTAGAATGTCCTTTTACTCTTCTTCCTTGTTATTCTCGCCCAGGTCCCAAGGGAAAAAAGCGTGTTAACAATTGGCATATATCCTTTCAGTACACTTTCCATGCTTTTCAAGTCAACATGCAGATATCTATACTTATTTTTATGCATATGATGTTTGAAAAATAGATGATTGTGTTCTGTATATCTCCTATTTTGACAGCATGTTTTGAATTTTCTTCCTATAGTAATATACATATGTTTATGTCAATCTGTTTAACCACTGTAGACACTTTTGAATTATGAATATATCATGATTTAGTTAATACTTACAAAATGTTCACTCTTATAAACAATGATTAGAGATTTATAATTCACATAATGCAGTACAAGGCTGTGAGGTCTGATCTATCTTTATTTAACCCATGTGAACCATTAAGTGTGACGCTGAATTATCCTGACACACATTTT
The DNA here is from genome assembly GCA_004026905.1 of Hystrix cristata. Classification (NCBI taxonomy): domain Eukaryota; kingdom Metazoa; phylum Chordata; class Mammalia; order Rodentia; family Hystricidae; genus Hystrix; species Hystrix cristata. Next base: position 72,774 of record PVJO010000002.1, read on the forward strand.
CTTAACTTGCAAGAAAGGAGATAATAAGTACCTGTATCAGACAGTTAATGTGAGAATTAACTTTATACATAACAAGCATTTGCCATAGAGCTTAGTACATGATAAATATTTAGTAAATGTAAGTCATACCAAAAATATGTATGAGAGAATATATATGTACGTGTATATGTGTGAATATACACAATCATGTATAAACAATATCTATTAAAGACAATGAAACACACATCATATACACTTTATAATACATTTAAAGCACATAGCATACTGAGATGTTAAATGCTCAATTATGTTTTATTATACATATATTTTTCATACTTTGTTTTTAATGTCATTTAGTCTTTATGATAACTATTTATTTGAATGAAAAGCAGCGATCATTTGTTAATAAAGTAACTTATTTTTGCCCAGTCAAATGGTCATCTCTTCTTTTATGAGCTACTTTTAAAAATTTTATAACCACGAATTAGCCTTTTCCTTTTCACTTTTTAAATTTATGACATGCTAAGAAAAGCCCGATTTAAAAAATTATAAAAGATTATCCTACACTGCGTTACAATTTAAATTATTGTCATGTTAATTTCTAACTTCTGGAATATATATATTTTTGTACCATGTGAACAAAGTATGTAGTTTTAAAATTTTTCCAATGGATGGCTGATAATATCTAAATAATCTCTTGTTTTCATTAATTTTTACCTTGTATTGTACATGTTTTAGTACATAACGACCACATTCCTCTTGTGGTTTGGCATGTGTACATAACGCACTTTATTTTTTAATCCCTTCCTCTCTTGTCTTAGTTACTTTTCATGTTGCTGAGACAAAAATATCCAACAGCCAAAATGGAGGAAAGATTTATTTTGTCTCACAGTTTGTAGATGTTTCAGTTCATAACTGGCTGACTCCAAAACAGGGTGGCGCGGCAGACGGGCATCACAGAGGAGAAACAGGCCACCTCAAGCAGGCAGGTGAGAGCACATATGTCCTCTTTCTGCCCCTTACACTTTACGCGGGCTACCCACCCAGGGCAGGTGTAGCATCCACACCCGTAATATTAGCCAGCACTATGCCAAACCAATCAGTGGACTGATTCAGTAATGACATATTCTTGATCCTAGCACCACACACTCTAGAACCAGCCATCTCTGAAAAGCTCCCCTTCCCCCTGACCGCATGACACTTTGGGGGGACATCTAGACACCCACCCTTCCCTCTTCCTCACCTCATCTCTTGGTCCCCTTTCCATTTGCAAAAGATCTATCTCTCCATTTTGCTATTATCCAGGTTTTACTTTGCGTTTCATTTGCATTTGGGGATTCTCATATAAGAGAAAGCATGTGATACTTAAGCTTGGTTGTCTGATTTATTTCACTTAACCTTATGGTCTCAAGGTACATGTCTCCCTACAAATGACTCAAGTTCATTTTTCTTTACGGCAGAGTAGTACTTCATTGTGTACAAATACCACATTTCCTTCATGCATTCATCTGTTGATGGACACATCACTGTAATATGATATCTTTAATTCTCACAAGAAGTTGTAAGAATTACAAGCTGGGGAATAGTTTGGTCCAATGGACTTGATCATCTCAATAGATGAAGAAAAAGCATTTGACAAAATCCAACACCCACTCATGATAAAAACACTACAGAAAATAGGAATAGATGGTGCATATCTAAATTTGATTAAAAGCCATATATGACAAACCAACGGCCAACATCACACTGAACAGTCAGAAACTGGAAGCTTTCACACCCAAATATGGAACAAGACAAGGTTGCCCACTATCACCACTATTATTCGACATAGTTCCAGAAATATTAGCCAGAGGAATTGGACAAGAGAAGGAAATAAAAGGAATAAAGATAAGAAAGGACGAATTTAAACTATCGTTATTTGCAGATGACATGATACTCTACATAGAAGACCCTAAAAACTCCACCAAAAAACTTCCAGATTTAATAACTAAATTCAGTTGCATTGCTGGATACAAAGTCAACACCCAAAAGTCAATAACATTCCTATATACAAATAATAAACCCACTGAGAAAGAAATAACAGAAGATATACCTTTCACAATTGCACACAAAAAATAAAAAATACTTAGGAATCTGTCTAACAAAGGAAGTAAAAGATCTTTATATCAAAAACTACGGCACTATAAAAAAGGAAATTGAAAGGGATATCAGAAAATGGAAAGATATCCCATGTTCCTGGGTAGGAAGAACCAACATAGTGAAAATGGCTATACTTCTTAAATTACTATACAGATTTAATCCAATTCCAATCAAGATACCACTAACATACTTCAAAGAATTAGAAAGGACAATCAAGAATTTCATCTGGAACCAGAAGAGACCAAGAATAGCAAAAACAATCCTAAGCAACAGGGGCAAGGCAGGGGGCATCACAGTCCCCGACCTAAAACTGTACTATAAAGCTACAGTGATAAAAACATCATGGTACTGTAGTTTTAGTTTTTTGAGGACTCTTCATACTGATTTTCATAATGGTTTTAATAGTTTACATACCCACCCAACAATGCAGAGGGCTTTCTTCTTCCCTTCAGCCTTGCCAGCATTTGTTATTATTTGATTTCTCGACATTAGCCATTCTTTCTGGCATAAGATGAAATCTCAGTATTGCTTTAATACACATTTTTCTAATGGTAGGAGATGCTGAAAATTTTGCATGTGTTTATTGATCATTTTTACTTCTTCTGAAAAATGTCCATTCCTTAAAGACGTTCATCATTTTTTTTTTTTTGGAATTGGGCCTTTTATTTTGGGGATCTAATTTTTTTTAAGTATTTAACATATTCTAAATATTTGTCCTCTGTCTGAGGAATAGCTGGCAAAATGTTTCCTATTCTAATGGTTGTTTACTCATTCTTGGTTATTTCTTTTGCTGTGCAGAGATTTTTAATCTGATATGACCCCATTCGTGGATTCTTGGTGTTATCTCTTATGCAACTGAACTTCTGTTCTGCAAGTCTGCCTAAGCCTTTGTCTTTAAGAGTTTTACCTATTTTATCTTACAATAGCTGTGTTTCTGTTTTAATGTTTGCATCTTTGATACATTTACTGTTAGTTTAATACATCGTGAAAGATACGGTTCTAGATTCAATCTTATGCATGTGGATGGCCAGTTTTCCCAGAACCCTTTGTTAATGAGGCTATCTTTTGTTCCACATTATATTTTTGGACCCTTTCTCAATGATCAGCCAGCTGAATGTGCTTGTGGCTGTGTATGCATTTTCCTATTCTAAAAGCTTTACGTTTATATGTGATTTGTTGCTTTTCTCTAACAACTTTTAAAATTTTATCCCTATGTTTGACTTCTATGATTTTGACTATAAAACATCATGAAGAGGTTCTTTTTTGATCATGGCAGTTTGGGTTTTTATACGCCACACTTGTCTGTATATGTAATTCTTTTACTATATTTGGAAATTTTTCTGCTATTATTTCAGAAGGGTTTTTATGTTATTTGTGCTGTATATATGTATATATATGTCTGTATGATTTGTTTTATGTATACTCTAAGATGAAATTAAGTGCAGTAACAGTGAATAACAGCAATTCATTTCTGATTTAAGTAAGTTTTCTACAGTTTAAAACAATACAAAGTACTTTAATTTAGCAGCATTTTAGCTGATTCATGTGGCGCGCACATATATATATATATATATATATATGTATACACTCATGTATATATTTGTTCAAATATATTGTATTCTTAAAACCCAGTCTGATTAAATTATTTCACAGACATATTGCAGCAACAACATTGTGGAATTGATACAGTTTGACCCCAAAAATACAAAGGAGTGTGAGCCACTGAAATTATTAGTGTAATAAAAAATGTTCCTTAACGGACATAGGTAGAGATTTAGAGTAATATGTTGTAGTAGCTAACTCTGTAATTTATGAAAGTCAATTTACGAATCTGTGGCTTAGATAAAAGAAACTTGGAGTCCAAACTGTTGAAGTTCTCTTTCCCACAAAATATGTGTAAACCATGATTTTTTTCATTGTAGTCCCGATGTGATAGCATAGCTACCATTAAGTATATTTATTTTTCTAGTTAATGTTGAATTTATTGCAATCTGCCTCACTTGATTTAGAGAAAATTACTTTCTTTTTGCAATTGTACAAAAGGCTAACAGAAATTTGGCTACAATGAAACTTCCTTATGTTTCTCCCTTTTCACAAAGTTTTGACACCACTTTGGTATGCCAAGAACCTGCGCAATCCACATATATAAAATATATTGTTTGTTTTTATGGTATCATTCACCAGTAACTGTTAGTGATTTTCCTATAAAATAGTATTAATATATTAAGATGAGAATATGCTTATATTATTTTTGAAACATTTTTCTGAAGGAAACTACAGTGACTCATTTAAGTAATCTTTTAAAAATATAATTCATATCAGAAAAGATATAAATGCAAGTAATTTGGGGTAGTCTGCATAAGCAATTTTTACTTCTTTCCTCATATAGAACCAACCAAGAGCATAAGTTTGGGGACTTGATAGATAAAATGCTAATAATACTTTACATATTAATATGGTAGGTTTATAAGAAAATGTGTTTTTTAAGAGAATCGTTATAGATAAATATATGTGAGTTCCATCCTGTAAGATAGATAGACAGACAAAGAATAGGGAAGCACAGAAATGTGTACCTGTAAACTGAAGACTAAGGAGGCTAAGTCTGTAGAATCTCTAGTTTGGGGCCAGCCAGAGCTCTAAGTGGGTTCAGCCTGGCTTGTATTCTACAGGGAGGCTCTATCTCAAGAAAAAGTAGAAACAAGAAAATATATAATTAATTTCAATATGGCCCTACAGTTATTTTTGTGGAGATGCCACACAAGAAAAATAAAGGACTTCTAATTTGTTAAATTTCCTTTAAAAATATGAGTATGAAGTTCCGCAACTGTTATATTTTGGTTTTCTCTTGAAGTTAACATATCCTTTTGCCACAAGCTAGTGGCCAATGCTATTCCCAGGTGAAAGCAATGTCTATGGAGCCACAGACAGAATAATTTGGACAGAGGCCTACAGAAGGGCAAAGACCAGTAGTTTTCTCCCCGACCTCTGAAGCTATGAGAAAATACGAGGTGCTCTTTTCTCCAAGAATCTCAAAAATATGTATTTCCTGTTACTAATTTTTGGAAAAAAATGAAAGCCCTGGAACTTCTGACTAGTGACAGAGATTAGTTTGTGAAAACTTCATTTTTTTTTCCTCTGACAAATTTACCTTATCAGTTCTTTTGTGGTGAATGGTTCTATGATGTAGCTACTCGTGGAAGATATTCATTAAGATAGGATGAAAATTCATTTCCCTTAGTTACACATAGCTGGACAATCTGGTTCCTGTCTGCACATTCACTTATGTACTTTTTTATGAGATGCATTTATATGCATACAAATGTCTGCACACTGACATGAGTTCACTGTTTGAACTACAATATCAAGACGTATTTTTCTTTAATTTCTTATTATGTTCAGATGAGCACCAGTTTGTGAAAATAAGATTTTTGTCTACTTGCCCAATTTAGGTAACTTCCTTTACCTCAGTGACCCATACTCATTGGTAATTAGGTGGATTTGTCACATATCTTTTCCTTCCTTGATACCAAAAAATGTGGCTTGAAGTCTTTCAGTCTGTGATATGTAAAATGTAAAGTCTGTTGGTAAAAGTCCATTCCAACCATCCCTCAAACTATATTACACTGTTAAAAAAAGTCTTTTTGTAGTGATAAAGCATTTTGGAAATGGAAAGAGGACAATTCAATACACACAGTCAGTTTATCACTATTTTTTGTATATTTGAAGTAAAGCTCTGATGAAATTTTATGTTTTCCACACTGGTTAATGTTGTTCCTGAGCTTACTGCTTCCTGGTCTTTGGAATTCACAGGAAGCTTTAAAGATGTTACTTTCCTTTTAAATTGAAATTGCTTTTTAAATAAAACTCCAGCTACTAATTTAGAGTAAGTGTGGGATTCTCGTCACTTGTTCTGTGTTTGCTCACGACTAAAAGTTTCTGTATTAGAGACACTACTGATAACAATGAGGAGACTCTCCGCTGTTTTCTTCCCCAAATGAACTAGCAAGAATGCCATAAATTTAGTATAAATTTTGAGATCATAACTCTTGCTTAGGCATAAGTAGTATTTTAAAAAAACATCAATCTATTTAGTTATCTATAAACTCCCAACTGTAGACTATGGGGAAAGTTTGTGCTATAAATCTTCAACAGAAATTAATATTCAAAGGTTCTAAACAATGGAGTGGTTTAGGGTCTTTTCGAGAGAAAGTTTCAAGTTCTCAGATGCTCGGTTATCACATATGTGAAGAATTTCTGCATTTGTAAGAATACATAAGCAGCAGGTTGTAGATACTTCAACTGTTTCTGAACTTGTATAAAGAATCGAGTAGAAAATAATTTTAGTGTTGGCCATAGACAGCAGCCTGGGGTTTATTCGGGAGCTCACAAGAAAAGTAGACCCACGAGCTCTTCCTGACAACTGAACCAGAGCACACATTTCTAACAAGCCCTCCAGGTGATTTATATGCATATTAAAGTGTAGGAACACAGCATCTGCCAAGCGCTCCCTAGCCTCCAATCTGACTCCTAACAGAAGTCAATGCACCTGTCTGCGCCTGACATTCTTTCTCACTGGGCTGAAATTTCAGGTCTAAAAAGGCTCTTAAAGGAATGTTTTGCACTCTTGAGCAAAGTCTACATGTAAGAAGTATCTTTGTCTGGGATGCAAAGTCTGGCTCCTTACAGCCTTTGACACGGATATGTGCAACGTGTGACCCAGTCACAGAGGGGATGAGAACACTGCTGAGCATGCAGGTGTGAGTGCTTAGATGGACACAAAGATCACTTAGTTGTTTTTATTTCTGAGTAGAAAAATGGGCTTGTTCCAAGAAATTATTTTATGGAACCATCTCATCAGCTTTTTGGATTTTAGAAAATTACTGACTAGAACTTAATGAACAAATTTAAAGTTATAGAAAAATATGTACATTTTCAGAGAAAATTTAAGTAAATTTGATTCGTTTTTCAGACTTTTTTGGTGACTAACTATATCTACCCATTAATCAATATTTTAGAACCTAATGCTCAGAATTATCTAATATCAAAAATAACTGAAGAAAACATTTGCAGTTATTTATATCTGCAGGATAATTGCAAATCAGGAAATGATGGCTGGTTGCTGATTTCTTCTCCCTAGACAAGAGGTTCTCTTACATGGCTCTGCCATCCTGACGAGGACGACATGCACTGCATGTAATTTAAGAACAGTATCGATGGCTTTGGTGATGAGGATAGGGAGAAAGGGCACAGTACTACTGGAGGGAATGTATATTAGGATAACCATTCTGGAAATTAGTGTGGAGGTTCCTCAAGAAAGAGCCACAAGTTGATCCAGTATATTGGTATATTCTCGAAAGAATTAAAGTCAGCACACTGTAGAAAATACTTGCGTAGCCATGTTCACTGAAACACAATTCACAACAGTTAAACTATGGAAACAACCTAAGCATCTGTCATAATGAAAAGATAAAGAAAATGTGGCATATATATACAACAGAATGGTACTGGTGTAAAACGAAATAGAAATTATGTCATTTGTAGAAAAACAAATGGAACTGGAAATGATCATGCAAAATAAGTCAGACTCAGAAAGTTAAATAGCTCATGTTTGTTTCATATGTATAATCTAGAAAATAAAATTCAATTTTGAAAAGACGTGCCATGAAGAAAACAGAGAAGAGTGAGGGGATTAGGTGGTGGGGATAGAACGGGAAAAGGATAATGGGGGTAAATGATCAAAGGATGTAATATGTATGTACAAATATGCCAAAATGAAACCCATTGTTCTATGTAACTAATATACACTAATAAAAATAATAAGATAATACAGTAAATTTACTATTATCCTTAAAAATTTTACTTTCACTTAGATGATATAGTTTTAAATTAATTTTGTAAAGAAATTAAACAGAAATATATGCATAGTACAAAATATGCCTTTAGTTCTCTCTAGAATGGTTAATTCTTACGCATTGATGCTGTCACTCTGCCTTCCTCTACACATACACATTTTTGGGGGTGTACATGCACATATATTTTATACATACACTTTAGATAAATATTTCAGGTACAATTCTTGAAGAATCATTTGAGATTAAATTGCAAACACCTTCATCTTGATCTTTACAGCATGTGTAAACATTTTAGCACACTTTCTCATCAAAATAAAATTTCCCTGCAAGAACATGATACACTCTTCAATTTCAGCTAACTTAATATTGGTTGATAATTATTGTGCAATGTACAGCCCCATTTGTATTTTACTAATTACTGTCCTTTATAGATTTTTCTTCTATGATCCACGATTCACTTCAAAATTTATGAAATAGTGACATGTATTTGATTATCATCACCTTAGTCTGACTTATCTGGGAACAGTTAAGTCATTCTGCATTTTTTATATTGATATTTTTGAATAGTTCAGACCAATAGTTCTTTTTCAATTGCCCTGCAATTTCCCAGTGTCTGGATTGTCTTCTTAAAACCATTCAAATTTTGTGTTTTGGACATTGATACTGTATCGGTGACTTTACATCATTTTCACTTGAGGACTTCGGAGTTACAGGGTGTCATCTTTATTCATGGGAGGTTGGTACATGTACATAAGACATTTTAACTATTTTTAAGTCCCTTTCCCCTCTCCATCCTCCTCCCTCTACTTTCACTGTGTATAGCACATATTCTCATTTGGTAGTCATTTTCTTTCAGCTTTGTAGGGATGCCATCCTTTCCTCTTCTTTCTTTGAGAGTTCTATTGGAAAGTTACATGTCACTATTGCTCCTGCCCTTTAAACACAATGTGACTTCTTTTCTCAGGGTATCATAAGTCTTACTCCTTTGCTTTTATTTTTCAGCAGTCATACTATGTCTCTTGGTGTAATTTTATTTGTGTTTAGTTTGATGCAGTTTTCTCAACTTCTGTAATGTCTATATTATTCTTTTATATTTTTATGTCGTATCTCTTAAAATACTAATTTTGATCCATTATATTTCTTTGCTTAATCTTTTGGGACTCTTAATAGTTTATAGACAAAATACTATAAGCATGTTCTATTTTTCTTTTCCTCAGTGTTCCGTTTCATCCATTCATTTTTATTCTGTGATTTGTTTTGAATATCTCATAGTGGTCCATCTTATACTCATTTGTGTGTGTATTTAGAAGAAATTACTCATATATATTAATATTACCATTAATAGTGATTTCAATAATTATCACTTCAAGAAAATAGAACTGAAAAGAATGACAAGATGTTATTTATGTGGTTAGGTTTTTAAATATTTCATTTTGTATTTAAATTTCTGTCATGCTATATTGCACATTTACAGGTTGTTTATATATCTCCAAAAATAAAGGCTTTTGATAGAATAATAAATATGATTTTCACATTAAATTACAAAAACAATATTGAAATAAGTTTTTTAGAAATAAAAAATAGGCACATAATATTTAGTAACCAATAATTTAAATAAGCATTAAGATAATTCAAGTACCCTATTTTTGAATGTTTATCGTTTTATGCATTTATTTGTATGATTTATGCCATTTTTCTGGTCTATTTACAACACGTTTAATACTTAAGGAAATATCATTATCAATTTATGTAATTCTCATTAACTTCTCAAGTGAGACAAATGGGAAAATAATTGATATTTAACAGTATATACAAGGTGATGACAGTTTCGAGGGATGATACTACTGTGCATGTTTGACTGCATCAAGTTGTATTCTGTTGATTTCTAGGAGCAATAACCTGTATCAGTCATCTGATACAGGCTTTGGTCATGATTGAGCTGCAGATCATAAGCCAATCAGATAAATAATTTAAGTTGGCAGGACTATGGGGAACCTTACTCCTTTTTCATATTAGTTTTAGCAGAGGCAGATTTAAGGATTTGCAGGAATATTGGGTTATATAAGAAGGACATTAATCTGTCATCTCTGTATAACTCAGAACATCTCAAAGTCTTTTCCAGTTAAAATCATATGACTTTGTAAATGGTCAAAGTTTGTATAGCTGTTTGAAAGCCTGGATATCACTGAATAATGGGGACTTCTTCCTGTAACTTTTAAAGAGACTTCTGAGCAGCCCAGTGCTAACTCCAGCAATTCATGCTTGTGCTTATGCACAGAGCACCGTTCATATTCTGAAGGGTGCTCCATTTCCAGGTATGCTGTTTTTCTCTTAGTAATAATTCTTTCCTGTTCTCTTGCTATATAAATTGAAATGCATATGTTCTTTGGTTTAAACAGGTTTGTATTTTATTTTTCTCCATCTCTCCATGTAAGCAAAGTAATTTTGTTGTTTGTGAGAAAGCAATGATTATTTCATCTAAGACAAAAATATATCACTCAGCAGTAGGCCCATCGCTCCTGCATAGTGCATAGAATATGCAAGAATCTTGATAAAATGCATTATCCAAGATTCAGCTTGGCCTAAGAAAAGCAGACACAGTTAAATATTTGAATGTAACAGCATTGTCTCTCAACACAAAAGAGGAAGTAGAGAAGGTTTTTTTTAAAATAAATACCAGGGCAATAATATACAAGTACATAGTGATTCATTGTTGTGCAGCATTATAAAATTTGTCAGTAATCACATTGGTACTTAGGATAATTTCCCTCAGATTCAGTGGCCATTATATGAAGAAATGAAAATGATTATGGGCATTAAAATAACGTTTTTGGTTCAGTCATTTCTATTCAAGTGGCCCATTCAAGTTCTGCCCCTTCTCCTTAGTGGTTTCCTTTCCAGGCATGGCACATTGGAGGGAGAAGAGGATCATGGACTTTCTTATTATCCTGCCAACGCTCAATGTAAGGGACTGCCATATAGGAAGAATAGCTGTAACCACTAACCCTTAGACTCCCAAAATGTCTTAGGACATCATAAAAATATAGATGAATTATTTGATAGAGTGCAACACACGCATCTTCTAGTCCAATTGCTAATGTAGCTCTTATTTACAACTGAAACCACCTGAACCTGGCTTTTGCTGTAGGCTCTCTGGTCAACATTCTGGTCTTCTGAGCTCCAACCAAAATTACTCATGAAATTCTAATTGCAACATTCTAAGGCTTCTCTAGTCAGCATCTCCAGCCCTTCTCAAATTCTTCTCACAAACCAGTTCCAAATTGCATGGTCATGTACAATTACAACAACCCAAATCTCAGTAGCCAATTTTCTGTATTATCTTTCCTATTGCCAAGACACAGTAGCCAACACCCACAATTTGGAAGAAAATACATTTTATTTGGCTCATGTTTTCAGGGCATTTAGTCCCTGGTCGTCTGGCTCCAAGGCTTAAACAGCAAGATATTCGAAGGCCATGGTGGAGCAAAGATACTTAGTTCATTGCAACCAAAAGCAGAGCAGAGAAACAATACAAAAGAGGAATTATTTAAAGAGCATATATAGTACCAAATATCATACCTCAATTTCCCATTCAAAGGCATTCAGAAGTGTGCTTTATGAATCTCTGGAAAGCAGAGCACAGGGCAAGAGCACCAGAGAAAAATGAACCAAGGATCACCTATAGAGTCCCCAAGGCCACACCTTCACAACCCACCCAGACACACCAGAGATTCTGAAAATTATTTAAAAAAAAAAAAGCCAAAAACTGACAGAACTTCTCTTCCTATCTCTTAATAGCCAAATAATCACTTCTCTGCTTTCTGAAAATCTGTTAACTTTTATACAGATGAATTTTCCTAAGTAGCACATGAAAATGACAATCATCTTCAAACTCTCAGAGTAGGCAAGCTGCTGAAGTTTGAATACATCCCCAAGGTTTGTTTGCCCAAAACTTGAACCTAGCCAGGGCTGGTGCTGCACACCTATAATGCCAGCAATCTGGAAGCTTGTGTTACTTTTCTAGAGCTAACAATTTGCAAGAGAACAGGTTTAATATAGGACATTTACAAGTTACAACATTCACCCAGAAGCTAAATGCAGGAAGAGTGCTGAATGTCTATCTATGTACTGGAGACCCGAAAGATCCACTGACGTGCTGGGAGCCCACAGCAATGTTTCATGTACATCTGTGTCTGCACTAAATGGCTGAAGAAATCTATACTGGAACCAGGATATGATGCTTGCAGCAGATGTGAAGACTAGAGCTGCCCTGAAGTGAACAGCAGCCATCCTTCATGACAGCAAAGCCCTGAGCTCCTTCTGCATCAAGATCAGTCAAGTGGTCAAGTTCCCTTCTGGAGAACCAGCAACAACAGAGCTTCTCCTGGGAAACAGCTGCCAACTATCTTCTGCTCCTGTTCTCCTTTATGTTGTGTCAGCAACAATCCTCAGGTGGATCCTCTACACCCAAAATCACACCAACTCAGTCCAGTTGGGCATTCCTGCTCAAGTTGACCGTATCAGTCCACCATGGAGCTTGAGGCAGGAAGATCACTAGTTCAAGCCCAGCCGGGACAACAACTTAGTGCTGCAACTTGGGAGACACTGTCTCAAAATAAAAATAAAATAAAATAAAATAAAAGACAAACATGGATGTAGCTCAGTGCAAAGGTCCTGGGTTCAATCCTCAGCACCACCATACACACACACACACACACACACACACACACACAGACAAACAACACTCCCCCCCAAAAAAAAGCAGAAAAAGAAACCCATCCTGTCTTAGTGTATTTCTGCTGTTAATGACTATCAACAATATGTACAATAAGCATACGCTATTGGCTGTTAAAGCAATATAAATAGTGTCAAGTTAGGTTATAAGTTCCGAGCATAAAAGCTAGAGCCCGGGTTGAAACACAAATATGATGCTAAATTATGACAGAATAAAAGGAGAGATCTCATAAAATTCAACTCCTTGGGGATATGTATTTTCATTTCAAATGGGAATAAAGCCCATAACACTGGGAACACTTCAGATGCTGTAAACCAGACATTTGTCTTATCTACTTTTCTGGACAGACTTATTTTTATTGTAATGGACAAGGTCCGTGAATACTTAGTCTTTATTTGATAGTAGGGAATTTTTTTTTTTTTTTAAGGGAGACTAGTCTTTTCTCTCTGAGGAAGAAAGGAGGAATGAAAGCCTCTTACATAAATTCCAAGATTCTAATTTATGGGTTCTCCTCCTTGATATGGCCACTGTTGTAAATGATAATATACTCCCTTAAGTTATTTCATATTTACATTAAGGAAAATATAAATAAATGTAGATGTTAAATTTTCCCACTTGGGAATATTGTCAAAAGCTCTTTAGAAATATTCTTCAGTGAAAAAATCACAACAGATAAACTGAATACAAAATCATGAATAACACTGAGTGTATTACTAGTAGTAAATTTTATGAAATAAAAAAGTAAGTTCTTCAGAAACAATGCAAATAACAGAAGGTAATTTAAATCAAATGAAAGAAAAAGAATTTTGGTAAATATATTTATGAAAGTGTAAAAGGTAAGAAGAGTGAATATTTCTTCTTTTAACTGATTTATAAAGTAACAGTATGTCAGAGTATGCTTGTAACTTATTGCTGAGACTTTATAAGAATGAACTATGGAGAAAAGTAAGAGCACAAAACAGAGGAGGATGAACTAAAATTCTATAGGAACAACATTTTTATGTCATGCTGAAATTAAGGAGTGTAAGTCTGAAGCAAGTAGAGATAATTTAAAATATATATAATAAGCTGTAGAACAAATACTAAGAAAATAATTTATAATATGAGAGAAATTGATGTGTTACATTAGAAAATATTCAGTCGATTAAAAATTAAACATTAAGGAATAAATTAAGTCAGGAAACTTATAGGAAATAAAAGGTAATTAGTAGGCAAAAATCCACATACAGCAATAATAATGATAATAATGTCAAATTTGAATGAGTTAGTCTTTTGATTTTTTTTTTGACAGGTTTTAGATTTTTGATTTTTTTTGGTAATTTGAATGAGTTAAACCAATCAAAACTAGACATTCCCTGGATTAAAAAAACAAGACCAATGATACGTTCTCTAGTAAGGAATATGCTCTTAAATTCAAATATATAAACATGTTGAAATTAAAAGGACACAAAAATTAAGTCATGCAAAAAGGAAGCAAAAGACAGTTGGAGTGGCAGTACTAAGATCAGATAAGATCGACTATAAAACAAAAAACAATTACTAGAGATAAAGAGGGATATTTTATGTTAATTATATGATCTATATTTTTAAAAATTATAACAACTATAAATATATATACATATATACCTAACAAGAGAACCCAAAATGCATGCAGCAAAAGTGACAGAATTTAAGAGAAAAACACACAATTGAAAAATAACAGATTGAGACACTAGTAGCCTATTTCTAGTAATGGACAGAACAAATAAAAGATCACTAAGGAAACCAAACAATTGAACAACATTATAAAACAATTAGACCTAAAGTATGATTACACAACATTCTACCAAAATCAAAGGAATACGTACCATTCTCAAGTGCACATAAGGCAATACATTCAAAAGCATTCACTCAGAAGTAATTCTATGACCAAATGGATGGAATGAAATTAGAAATCAGTAACAGAAAGATATTTCACATATTTGTGAAAAGCAAAACACACACACACACACGCATGCACAGAAACTAAACAGTTTTAGGATATATATCAGAGGCACAGTGGTAGAGCATCTGCCTAATACATACAAGGCCTGGGGCTCAATCGCTAGCACTTAGGAAAAAGACTGGAACAAGCACAATGTAAAGTAAGTAGGGGAAGGGAAATAATAAATATTTACTAAAATCAAATGAAATACACAATAGGAAAGCAACAGAAAACTAATAAAATATAGCTCTGAGAAAAGAGAAAAGTATTTCAAAGACAAAGAGGAAAAGATTTAAATTACAAATACCAGAGCTAAAAGATGAAACAATAAATTATTAAATAAGATGACATAATTAAAATGAAATTCTGAATCTGTATATTTACTAGGGAAAATTGAATGGAGTTTCCTACAAAAACTAAAAATAGAATGAAAAAATGATCCAATGATTCAGCATAGAACCAAAGAAAATGAAATCACTATGTCAAGGAGGCATCTGTTCTTCCCAGGCAGCACTATTCACCACAGCCAGAAATGAAGACAACCTATGTGTCCCTTAT
>PVJO010000002.1:88099-205974 GCA_004026905.1 Hystrix cristata
ACATTAGATCAACAAATTAGATAATTCAGATAAAACAGACAAATTCCACAAAAAGCACAAGCTACTGAAACTGACTCATAAAACAAAATCTTAATGTAACTATAACAACATTAAGCATTTGACTCCTGCTTTCAGAAGTTTCTCAAAAAGTTAAACTGGAAATTTCACTTCTTCATACTTCCTTAAAATGTTCACAGAAAAACCTGTACATGGTTATTTACTGTAGGATCATTCAAATCACCCATAAAGTAAAGCCAGATGTATGCTGATAAAATAAATATCAACTATCCATGCAACGGTATTTTACTCAGCCATAGGAAAGAATAAAGCACTGATAAACCTATAACATCGATCAACCTTGATGACATTATACTAAGTAAAAGAAGGAAGTGATAAAACACCTATTTATGATTCTATTTATATAAACTGTACAGAGAAGGCAAAAGATATCCAGGTTGAGGCAGAGATGAAGATTGTGTGCTAATGGATATGGAATTTCTTTGGGAAATTATGAAACTGTTCCAAATCTGATTGTGACTATGGTTGCAAAATATTAAGTGATAATAAAAATCATTGACTTTTACACTAAGTACATTATATGTTGTATGAATTATATTTTTAATAAATATGCAATATTTAAAAATTGCTGGCTTATAGGCGTTGTATTACCTTTTCCTTTATTCTTATTGGCAGTTTGGCCACCAAAATCTAAATCATTTATTAAAATATACATTGGGTAGACAAGGGCCAGTCATTGCTGAACCCACTACTTAAAGGGCACCACTGGATACACCTCCTGTCACTGTTTTTTCTGAGTCTCCATAGTGTCTTTACCTTCAAAACTCACTCTCTGACCCTGATACTCAACCAGAGCTACAAGATTCCCCTCTGCTGAAGCAATTTCAGGCTGAAAAGAGAAGAGCACTTCAATGTTTCAATTTTCCTAAAATTTAGGAGACTTAATCTCCTTGGAAAAGTTTAAATCATATGACTAGTTCCTCATTGCGAACTAATCACAATAGCTAGGAGAATGAGGGAAATGTGTTGATTCATTTAAACCCGTGTGGTATGTCTGTTGTTCCTGAAATGATCTCTGGGGATAGAATGATTAGATATGCAGATTGACTTTAGCCAGCGAACTGTAACTGTCTCACAGATCATAAGGCAGAGAATAGGGAAAGGGTGGTTCCTAAATTGAAAATTGAAGTGTGATTTATGGTAGAAAACCACCAAGAAAGCTAAGGAGGAATTAGCCAGACAGAAGCAATAAGAAAAATGAAATTGAAAAATTCAGCAGAGTCTATTATATGCAGATCCTGGTAAACTAAGTTAACTGATTTATATTTTATCCTAACAATTATTATCTTCAAATAGTTGTAAACATGAAAAGGAATGTTTAGATTTGTATTTCAGATCATTTATTTGGTTGCATTGAGAGATATATTCCTCTTATTTTCACCTTCTCCTTGACCCGAATCCCCCTTCCCACTGTTTGAAATCTCTAAGCTGTTTGAAAGAACCCTTAAAACTCTAATAATACAGGCTGAATACAGAGAAGGTAGTATATAAGGGGAGAAAATATAAGTTGGTAAATCAGAGGACACCTGTACTTCTGAAGATGTTTAATTGAAATAGAGCATGTCCTTTCTATACTGTAAGATCATTTTATTGATCATCTATCTACAGCCTCCAGATCTATGCCGAGTGCTATAAGGATTCAGTGTTGAATATGACAACCTCATCTTCAGAGAGGTAATGGTATAGTAAGATGGGAGAGAAACATAGATAACTGTGTTAGCCATTAGTTCATGAAGAGTAGGAGTGGAAATCTTATGAGGTCAGAGATCTGGCTTTATTCAGCAGTGATTTCCATTACACACAATGTTTCTTGGAACATAGTAAACATTCAGCAATGATACTTTAAATCATTGTTTGAAATGGTAATAAAAACTTCCTGCAATGGTAGTTCTGGCTGTGGATGTAAGGGAACCTGGGAACGGGTAGCATTTGCCTACATCTTAAACGAGAAGGAGCTAGATGAAGGAAAAAAAAGGAATGAATGAGAGTCTTTCAGGAAGAAATGGCAACAAAATAAAAACCAAAGACAATGTGACAGGAAAAGAAAATGTTACTCAGTAAACAGACAATTGAAATGTCTAGTTTTTATTCTTGTGCATAGAAAATATGCACAAGGTATTTATATGCTGGCCTTTGGGGAGAAGTGTGACATTTTTGCAACTCACCCAAAGCAATGAAGAGCCTGAACAAGGACAGGTATAAATGGAGTAAAACACAACAGTACTATGTGTTGTTCTTTCGTTTTGTGTTGGTGGGGTAACGGTGGTAGGGGCTTGGCTCTAGGAATACAAAACAGAGGCAAGGACCTTAGCTAGTGAAAAGAAGAATAACAATCTACAGGAGTAACATCATATTTTCATGAACTAAAGTATTTCGCACCAATAGAATAAGTAATAGCTGTTAATTTCCTATAGTTTGGACATGTCTTACAGAAAGATTGTAAGTTCTGTAATAAATAATCACAACAAATAATAATAAGTAAATGATTGAGATCCTTTTCCAAGATTTTAATGATTTGTAAGCACATAGAGAAGCATATATATATATAGGTAAGAAAATATATTTAGTTCATTCTTGAAAAATTACTTAAAGCATTATCTCCTCATATTAAATATTTACAATTTTCTTTGGGTTATTATCTTACTACATATTTTAACACATTACCCAATATAGGTTGTGATCATTCTAAAGCTACAGATGTACAATTTAAATAACTAAATATGCAATTTATTGTCAATTATAGATAGCTGTCACCATTTTTAAGTGAACACTTTAATCATCATAATTGTATTAGTAATTTTGCTACTTATTGCCTGAAGCCCTGAAGTTGAATACAGTAAGCCATGCCTTAGGCCTCCAGTCTGGTACTCAAAACACAAAATCAACAGAAGGGCTGATTCTTAGAAAAAGTAAGAGAATTACATTGAGCAAAGCAAAATATTACAAATATACCTCAAACTTAATAGTAAACTACTATTAGTTTTAGTTTTCCTCTTGGTATATAAATTAAATATTATAATGATATTTTAAAAAGTAATCTGATTTCATATGTTGGGGCTAAATTATATCATACCCATGTATTTTGTATGGTCTGGTACTCATAAGTAGAGATCTGAATTACTAATGCCATGACAATTACTCAGTTATAACACAGGGAGTACATTTTTCCCAAAATGAGAAAGGTGGCTCCAGGCATAATCACAAATTATTAATTATATTGCAAGAACAAGCAGCTTAAGGGAGATCCAAAGGCCATTAGGTGAACCCAAAGGCTGTCATACAGGTTTATATTTCACTGTGCTTGTAAAGACTAAAGTGGCTTTCCTTAGGCGGGCAAGGCAACTGGCAAGGCAAACTGAGAGTCTGAAGAGGAGAAAGTTATTTGAACTGAATCCTAGATCTCTAAAATTAATATTTAATCAGCATTAAAAAAAATAATTCCCTAAAAACCGAATTATTTGAATCATTGCAGGAATGCCTCTCCATTCTTAAAGAGCAGTATTTCCAAAATGCTGTTTTAAGATTCTTTACTGGGAGAGAGAATGTGCATATTCAGGTGGAGCTTCTGTAAGGACAAATAAACGTCAAAAATAAAATACGTACTTAATTGTCTGTTTTGAAACTAAAAAAAGAGACTTTTTCTGCCCTTACTTTTCTTAAAATGTTTACTTTAAAAAATACCAAGGTGGGGCTGGGGACTTAGCTCAGTGGTTAGAACACTTGCCTAGCAAGCACAAGGCCTTGAGTTCGATCCCAAGAATTTTCTCTACTCTTTGAAAACTATAAATCTTTCCGAAAACTAAACAAGACATTTGTCAGATTTAGGACCTTGGAATATTTTTCTCAAGGACTCCGGAATCATCCTTCTGAAATACAAACATTTCAGAAGCCCATACCCCCATGTGTGGGAAGGTAGACGCCTCGGTAGGCACACTGTTCCAAGTTGCAAAGCTACATCTGGTCATAAAGATATGGTGTGGTGTTTTCATTCTTCTGGATAAAGCCAATTGACTAACACAGATGGCCACCCCAAATACAAGATAAAACAAAATGAACTATGTGATAAAAGATGCCGTCACTTCCTCTTACTTGAGGATTAGATATTGTTCATCTTGCACATATGTATATAACGGATTGAATCTAGTTATCTATGTAAGAAGAATAAGATTATTTGCTGTTTTGCAATCTCTTAACAGGTTACTTGTGATATGTGTCATATTGTGGTTTAAGCCTTACTCAATAATGAAAGTTTTCTCTTTCTCTATTGCCTTTGTGAAGAGAATTTCTGTATCTGCAGATTTTGCTTTTTATTATATGTCCTCAACATCTGCAGGTGAGCTGGGAATGTGGATGTGTGAAATACACTGTTGTAATGATTTGTCACTGATAGCAGTTGTGGAAAACTTGAGGGCTTAAAATTTAATTTTTTAGCAGTAGCCAAAACAAAACAAAATCTCAGATCACAGACTTCCCACGAGTATGTATTACATATTAGCTGTGTTCCTAAAATAATAATACTGAAGCATGCACATACAAAAACTATTTTTTGCTTGTTTTGGGGAGCTGATTACTGACTCCACAGCTCCCTGCATACTAGGCAGGAGCTCTTCCACTGAGCTATGTACCTTGGTCCTCATAAACTGTCTATAAAGCAAAGAACAACAAAACTCTGAAGTTGAGATATTTAGGGAATGAACATTTTTTTAATGCCAGTCAACAGTGCCAAATTTAACTCATCTCTAAAGCCAGATTTCTCCAAACGAAACTACTGAGAGCTCAGCATGAGACGTGGTGGTGAGAAACTGCCTGTGCAGCAGCCCCGCCCTGATCCACGAAGGGTCACCCCAATAGACTGCATAAAAGAAGAACGGTACTAGAGTTCTTAAAGAGAACAGCCAGCCACAGAGCACCCTCATCCCTAACACTGAACAATACTTCCTCTTTCCTAGGTCTCCAAAATGTTAACTTGCTCCCATCCAACCAACTGCTATCACTTACATCCGAATAAATTTCCCCTGTCTCGCACTGAAACAGAATCATGCTTTTCAAGCAGACAGCTTCAATGTTTCTTCGTTATTCTCTTAACTAACACTGAACTCCCGTTTAATATTTGAATTCCCACTTAAAAGAAAGTGATGGCAGGCAGATTCCTTACTGCAAACTTAGAAACAGCCTGTGATAATTTTTTCCAAGGTTCAGTTTTTTTCTTTACAAGAAATATAATGTGTATCTACTTGTACTATGTAGTTCTATTACTGTATCCTCACTGTGGTACACAGTGCCTGAGACACTAAGAGACCCATTTTATCATGGTGGACAGATGCATGCTATCTCAACTGAGCTGTTACTGTAAAAATGATCCTTAATTTTAGTTGTAGTCCTTTTTGTGGCAATAAAGACTGTCCTTGAGAACAGGCAGAATATTAATTCACTTCATGATGTCAAAAAAATTCGGCATTCATCATTCACATTTTGGCAAAGACTCGAAGGCCAGCAGAGTTAGGGAAGCCTCACAGTTGAGCAAAGGGAGCACTGAGGTGTGCGCGGTTGGAGACAACTGGCAAGGGGAAGCTGTAGGGAGGGTTATGAGACATGGAGGATCTTTTGTTATTGGTTAGTGGTACATATTTGACTTTCTATAAAGAGTCCTAAACTGGAAGTAGAAAAAAAATTTAGAGAAGCTTTCAAGTGTTGAGGAATGGCTATTTCGGGTCATTTTTTTTACAAGGGTTATGGTTTGACTTCCTACATCCATTAGTGATCGTAGTAGTCTTACTTCCTACAAGTCACATAGTAAGCTATCTTCATGTAAAGATCACTGTAGATAACTGGCTGCTGAGAGATGTTGACTGTGTTCTATTTTTAACAATGATCTAGTCAGTGTCATTTGTAAATCTGGTTGCTCAAGTCATATAATAATGTCCTAGAAAACATACTGCTAAATCATTCTTCTTGAAAAGCAGGCTTGGACTGTCTTATCTAAATTTTAAAATCTTTAGGAATCCCCACTTTCTAGCAAGGAAATTCAAAATTCTTTAGCTTGGCATGATCTATTCTCAAGCTATCTTTGCAGCCTTTATAGCTTACTATCCTCTTCTGTGGTTCCTGTGCTGTAAGCAAACTGGAGTTCTTATTATTGTAAAATCTAACCATGATTTCTGGCTTTTGTACTTTGAACTCAGCTCTTTCCAATTTTCTGATCTCTTTTCTATGTACTTCCAATTAAAACCTGCAGACAAAATCTAAATGTGTTTGCTAATATTAATCCGTAAAACTTCAGTGTAAATGCTCTTATATAGTATAACAGTATGCAAGTATAATAATGTGTATACATAGCTACTGTCGGTGTTAGAAAAATTACCTGAACTTTGAAAATGTGGAAGAATATAGAAAGCAATTTTTCAATGTCATATGAAAGAAAAGCATTATATAAGGAAATGCCATAATTAAACTCACCATTTAATCAAGATCCCAGATTTTAAAAAGGGGAATTATATTTTAAACTGAAGAAAAAGTTAAAATGCTAGATCTACATGTGCAGAATTAAAAAAAAAAGTAAATGAATAATTTTTCTTTGGTAAAACAACTGGCCGTAAGATTTTATTTCTCCTTTGGTCAGTCTTTGGTTCTGTCCCTAATCCAGTGATCTCAATAGATAACTTTATGGCATGACCTCCCAAGTGGGCTTTGAATCCATTAAAACATTTTATTAGTTCCCTCATTAGTTAAAGAGCTGAATTAATTTTGACATGTGTACCTTTTACATCATTTGAGGATTGTCTTTAATATTTCGAATGCTGTATTTTAATATAGATGTACTTATAACACATTTGAGAAATTAAAGTATTGTGTATGAAACTATAATGGCAGATATGTGTCAGGATATGTTTGTCCAAAAGCACAGTATATCAAACATTCGAAGTGAATTTGAGCAGGGCATGATGGTACACACCTCTAATCCCAACACTGAGGAGGCTGAGGCAGGAGGAGTGCCCCAAATTCAAGGCCAGCCTGCACTCCATAGTGAGAACCTGTCTCTTAAAAAAAAAAGAAAAGAAAAGAAAAGAAATGAGTTCTAATATGAACCATGGATTTTGAAGGATTGTTATATGCCAGTGACGCAGATGCAATGATTATAACAATGTTCAGCTCTAGTGGGAGATGTTAACAATGAGGAAGGCATGTGTGTGAGGAAACTGTAGTTATATAGAAAATCTCTGTACCTTTTGTTCAGTTTTCCTATGACTTTAAAACTACTTTAAAAAATGAAGTCTGTTAAAAGCAAAACCAAAAAAAGCACCTTTAGACTTGCTAGATATACATTCTGTTGTTTATTCCTTTAGAGGTCTTTACCAGTGCCTTGTCATAAGGCCAATACATTTTTGATAGATATTCAATTTTGGTTAATGAATGCAATGAATTTTTCTGGATCACCATGACATAATAGTACACTTCTAGTTAAAAGTAATATTTCAGTGTTATTTTTTTATTAAGTAGCTAAAAATATTGTGTTTGATTTGGCAACCAAGCTAACTAAAATGTGTAAGTGAAATGTATATGCTTACTTATATCAGCACATGACAAAAAATAACCTCTACTATTAATGAAAAAAGTAAAATGCACAAACTATAATCTCAATGATAAAAGCAAACAGCCCTCTGAAAGATTCACACTACCAGGTGGCATTGCTCGAAGACTACAGCTTGTCCTATAAGAGCACTTAAAATGCATTGATCTTCTGATGTACACACAACAGATTCCAAAGTAAATTTTCTCTCTATGTAGAGAGTTTCATAAGGAACCTCTTAAGCCATCTCCCAGAAATTAATCCAGGTCCTAGCCAAAAAGACAATCAGTGAGTGTTGAGCAGGAAAACATTAGAAACTAAAGAGCTCAGAGACCACATGAAAGTTAATTATCACTTAAAGCTTTGAAATCAACTTAAACTCATCATCAAACATACTTGTAAATTCATTGTATCTTAAAATCAGTTTTATAAAATTGTTTCAACATAGTATGAAAATGATAATATACTATTTCAGTTGACTTTCTTTACAGAACGAAAGCCCTTTTAACACTCAAAAATTAATCAATGTAATTAACCATGTTAACAGAAAAGGAAAAAGCAGATGATTATCCTGATAGATGTATTAAAAGTAAATGACAAAATCCAATACCCATTTTGGAGAGGAAATTTGCACCAGCAGGAATATATGAGAGCTTCTTTAATCTGACAGAATCTATGAAAAACCTAGACTTAACATACTAAATAGGGAAATATCAAATTCTTTCTCAGTAAGATCAGAAATAAGTCAAGGATCTGTATTCTTACCATGTACTCAATGTTATAGTAGAGGTTAGTGAAATATCTAAAAATATTCACCAGACCAATAAATGGGTCTAGTAAGGTCAATGGATACATGCTTACTATGCAAAAACAAACTGTGCTTTCACATATTAGCAACAATCCTTTGGAAAATAAAATTTAAATTTAAAAAATTATTTATGATAACCAAGGTTGGGGACATAGCTGTGTTGTAGAGAGCTTGCCCGGCAAGCACAAGGCCCTGAGTTTGATCACCAGCACCCAGAAAACAACAAAAACAAATAAAAAACAAAAAAAATCATTTATGATAACCTCAGGTAACAAGTTACTTAGGATTTTTTTTTTTTTTACTCTATAAGCTCTTATGAGCATTTTGTTTTGATGGTAGGTATATGTGGTATACCTTGGGAAATGTTTTAAGCATGATCTAATTTAAGCTTCAAAACAATTTTAGAAAACAGGTGACATTTTCCCTATCTTCATTGTCCAGATGACACAGTTAGAAAGAGACAGAGATAAGATTTCAATCATGCATTGAGAAACTGACTACAACTATGCTATTTCTACTACAGTTACCTTGAGAAAAGGTACAAAGAATGGTGTTAGTCCATTAATATTCAAATGAATTATTTTTTCATAGGCATGCATAGATTCAAAGTAACTTTGGTAAAATTTTGTATCTTCAAGCAATTTTATACATTACAAATAAATATTGTTATAGTATAAATGAAACCGATGGATTTATGGAAAGAGCAAAACAATTAAAATGTTAGACATCACTATAAAATGTGATGTTCTAATGATGGGATATAATGAAACATATCTTCAATATACTTAATCCTTTAATGTTCTGAAATGCTAATAATATCAAGGCACATGGAATTAAAGTGAAACATTTAAAAACACAGATGTGAAAAGAACTCTGTTACTATCTCAGTAGTCCCATCTCTAACTTGTTTGCTTGCTGGAATGACTTACATAACTTAACATAGTTATTCACGTGAATAAGATTTGGTGTGACAAAGTATACAGGGCAAAAACAACAGGAAAATAGATACAAATGTGAAGGCTAGAGAAGTTACATACAAGCTTTCTTGTCCTCCCTCTTTCTCTTTACTCTGAACCTGCAAACACACATGAGAGATGATATTGTTCAGAAGTCTCTAACAGCAGCTGGTCACACACCTACCGTATCACCGGTTATGATGAGGACCTAAAACCAAATGTCACATGCATTTCATGAGAATTCATGTTTACTTTCAACATGGTGACAATCTCCTTCATTTTGATCCACTATTTTAGGTATATAGGATAACAATATCACCCAGTAACTATGTGAACTTTCCAGTAGTACAGTTCTCAGAATCTGGCTAAGGGCTATCCCCATGACTGCAATGACAAGAGACAACTGAATAAAACAGACGGGGTGCACTAATTATTTCCTTCCTATTGCAAAAAGTCACTTGTAGGAAAAAAATGTTGATAGGACTTTTGCCTGAAATTATGATAAATGCCTTTCTAGAAAGAGAAGAAACTCTGCAAAGGACAGATCAGTTTAGCAGAAAAACCTGTTCAAAATTCTAAGGTTATGAACTATCCTTTAATATGTTTTTACTCAAAAAGGCAACATTATAATCAGAAATTAAATTCCCATCTATTATAGACCTGTCTCTATCACTGATCAAGATCCAGAAAGCAAATCTGGTATCATAAACACCGAAGAACAAACCCTGCTGAGTTTGTGTGTTTCATCAAGCTCGGCCATCACCTAATTGTACAATCTTGAGAAATTTCTCAACAGTCACAGATGATAGTGAGACAGCTAGTTAGCTGGCTGGCTGGCTGGGTGGGTAATGCATGGAGATAGGTAGGTAGATGATAGTTAGCTAGCTAGGTAGATAGAGAGATTGACTCTTTTGGCAACATATAAAAATAATTAGTAATAGTTTTCTAAAAATTAAATTAGTAATAGTGTTTTCTAAAAATTAAAAAAGCTTATCCCTATAGCTCAAGAATACTTGTATTCCTTACTGTAAGCTCAATGTACACTTAATATATATACTAATATTATTAGTATATATATTACACTAATACTAGTATTAGTGTAATATATAATATTACACTATATACTATATATATACTAATATATATAGTATATAGTATACATATTATATATAGTATATACATATAGTATATAGTATGATATATATACTATAATATATATTATACTAATACTAATATTATACTTAATATAATATTCATAAAAATATAAAGCACTCTTAAAATCTTTATTATTATTTTCAAAAAGGACATCCACTGTGGTCCATACCTGCGCATTCAGATGGAAAGCCATGATCAAATATCACCATTTGTGACAAAGGAAATAAATCTCCACTGTATATTTAGTTAATAAGCAATAGCTGCAGAGAACATAGTCTACAACTGCACGCAAGATGTGAAAACACAATAAAACTCTGAGAAACTTGATGCCAAAACAAAACTAAGATGGGAATGTGAAATGTTATAGTTAACATAATTAAAGAAAATCTTGAAGGAAGTATTTGTCATTATACTTTGTTTTTACTTAGGCTTGTATATGAATTTAGCACTAGAAAAGTTTTGCTTCAGTTAAACTGATTTTATTCATTGTCATGGCTTAATGAATAAGAACATTACTTCATATTAAGTGTATATACCTGAAAAATAGCTCTTATTTCAAATAGCTAATCCACTTTGATGAATAAAGATAAAATAAAATGGAAAGAAAATTAAAGAGAAACAATAAAATCCCTTTAAAAAGTACTTCATAGAAGTTATAAATATAATGAAATGAAAAAATATAAATAATTCAGAGGATGTTGATTGGGAGCAGTTATATAATATATAGCACAAAGAACAACACTGCATGGGCCAAAAATTCATTGAATTATTAATATGAGTACAGCTTTGTGTTAGACTTTGTGAAGAATACGAGTATGAATATGTCATAGTCCCTGTTCCCAAAGATCTTCTGATGTATTATTTAAATAAGACAAATACATGTATTTGTAACATGATAAAAATGTAATAATAAAAGAGAGATTAACAAAGTCCCCTGACTTTTAGAGATGTGGAGTAGCTTCTAGAGCTGTGAGGAAAAGTGTTACATGAGTGATAACGTTGGAGCAGAGGTTTAAAGTGTTAATTCACTCATTCATTTCACAGATATTTATAGAATTCATGTAGCAGATGAATAAATTTAATTTTTTCTAATCTGTATGTTTCTGATTTTCAAGACAAAGATTAAGCAACTGTACCAGTATCACAGGAGTGCATGACTGTCTGGCTGAGTCTAGGCAGTCTTGACTCCACAGTGCCTACTTTTAATCAACTCCAATAAAAATGATGGGAACAGCTAAGGTAAAGAATAAGGGGAGTGTTTTAGTTATTTTTCTCTCGTTGTTGGGACAGAATACTCGACACTCAAAGTTAGGGGAAGAAAGGTTTATTAGCTCACAGTCTGCAGAGGTTTCAGTCTATAGTCCGCTGGGTCCGAGGCAGGGCTGGCGTGCAGACCGGCGGCTGGCCGCAAAGTAAAGTGAGGAAAATGCCAGGAATGTATGCAAATCAGCAATGCAAACAAGCAGCTAGTTAAGCATTCTTCCTCTATCTATTATCTAGGCTACCTGCCCCCAGGGCAGCCCACACTCTAGATCCAGCTATCTCTCACCACATGAGGCTTTGGGGGGACATCTAGACACAAACCATAACAGGGAGAGAGAGTATCTAGTATTCCTACAGAAATCTAAAACAATTGACAAAGAGACTGTTTTAAATGCAATCTAGAATTAAAAGTTCAAATGTAAAATTAGATATATAAAACTGATAACAAGAATATATAAGTAATTAATCACTTAGCATTGAGAAAAGGACATTAGAATGTGCAAATCAATTTGGCATCAGGGACAAATTAGGAGCAAAAAAAGGTTTATACGTTTTCTATTTAAAATGAAAATAAATTGATTTAGTGGAATGGGATAAATATACTTGTTATTTAAACAACCTATTAAAAACACAGCTGGCAGTAAGAAAATTGGTTCAAGACAAATATAATATTCAGAACTATTTTTAAATATAAATTGAGAAGCTATGTTCTAATTTAGAATGTGGAAATGTGTTTTCTGGCTCTGTAATCTGATGTGTTGGTCTCACATGTTTTTTCCCATAATCCCATGGAGACAGGTTGGAGGACCACCACAAAAGAATGGTGATGAGAAAGCCACACTAAGTAGCTGAGTAGTGGTGAAGGAGTCTGCATCAGGATGAGAACCAGAAGACCAGAGGCACAAACTACCCTGGGATAATATTTACAGGAAAGTAAGTCAACAGTGAAAAATGCTGCACAGAAGTTTAATGGATGGAGATCTGAAAGAGATTTTATTTCAAATTTAGGCCATCATCGATGTCTTTGGTTAATGTGTATTTGGCAAAAAGTAAAACTGGATAGATTTTCCTATTATTTAATACAGACTAGTGAACGGTCCTAAAACTTAGTAGCTTCAATGAACATTTTTATTTTTCTCATGATTTTGTGGGTCTGTTCAAAAGAGGCTTAATTCAGTGGCTATTTTTGATACATCCGAAGAGTAGCAGCTCAGGTTCCCGGGCCAGTCTAGATACCACAGTGTTCCTCGGTTGGTCTGTAGGTCTATGAGTTGGTCTCTCGCCTCCCTTTCCTCCTCTTCTGCCTCTCTCCACTCTCCCCTCTTCCTCTCCATGGCTCTGCATTTTCTAGCTGCTTTTTACAACATGATGATGCTAGAGCCCCTACCCTTATTAAATGGAAGCTGCCTAACAAAAAGCAGAAAGCATGTTGCCAGGACAATTACACGTGAGCTACACCTGAGAGAGGCACAGAGCTGTGTCTATTATATTCTACTTGTCAAAAATACAAAAATCTTTAACCATGTGCAAAAGGACAGTAAAATAAACTCTACAGTTTGTTGGGGGAGTTACAAGTTCACACTGTAGAAGAACATACAAAATTTTGAGCCCATTTTTGGGAAACACAATGAGTCATAGTACAGTTTAAAAAAATTCTAATTACAGAGAAGGCCATTAGGAATGGTGAGAAAGCTCAGCATGTTTGTTAAACAATGGATGGTTTATAATGGTTTCAATTGAGGCTATACTGAAGGGCATGGTGGAGGATTAGACAGCTGATATCCTGATCGTAGAGCTTTGAAGGAAGGCTGAGAAATTATGGTTCAACTGTAACCAGTGGAATGATGAAGCAGAATTTGCTTTATCATTCTCAATATTTGCCCCCAAAATGACAAAAATTTGAGGTGAGACCAGGCATGATGGGGCATATCTGTAAATCAGCGCTTGGGAAGCAAACACAGGAGGCTTGCCATGAGTTCAAGGCCAGTTTGGGCCACATGGTGAGTTCAAAAGTTAGCCTGAACTAAGAAGCAAGATACTGTCTCAAACAAAACAAAACAAAATTTTGAGGTAAGGTGACAGATATGTTTACCCTGATTTGAACATTAAGCAATGTAAACTTGTATTGAAATACCACATGGTACACAATAAATATGTATACTTTTATGTGTGATTAAAAAATAAAGAAGTGAAAGAAAAACTGAAAGTTAAAAAAAAAAAGTAGCACAGCGAGACTAGAAGTAGGAGACTAATGAAGAAGCTCTGGGTGGTTTAGATCAGGAACATCCACCAAGGCTCGTGTGCTCCTAAGTAGTGCTTTGTGGAAGTGCATGAAGCTTGGGGACACTACAGTTGACTGCCGCTTAAGAGATGGGGCCTGGTTGGAAGAGGCTGATCACTGGGCAGCATGACCTAGAGGAGTACAGTTCTCTTGCTGGCTCCTCTTTCTTTATCTCCTTCCTGGCCATCATGACAGGAGCAGCTTTCCTTGGCCAGGCCCTTCCACCAGGCCATCTCTGCCTATGGAGCCAGCTGGCCATGGACTGTAAACATGAGCCAAAATGAGCCTCTCTTTTGTAAATTGTGGGTGTTGAGTGGGACAAAGACAAAGCTCTTAAGTTAATTTGAATGAGAGGGTAATTTGAAATAAAATTTAATTAATAGGAATGAAGAATGAAGAGACTTACAAGTAATTCAGATGTACAGAATAGTACAGTCATCAACATGAAAGTTAAGGCCCATAGAAACTAACAATGAAATCTTTTGGCAGTAGGATCGAAAAGTAGGTTTGAAAACATTAGTTAACCTTTTCTCTCTAATGGAAAGATATTTTAGAAGTTTTTCAGAAGGCTTCATTTGTGTTTACATAAGTCCCATAGTAATTGTTGAATGTCTGAATCTGTAGGAGGCAGAACATTCTTAAAGAGAAGAGCATCAATCACCAAAAGAGGGTATCCCTGGAGATGGCTGGAATCATCTTCTCACGGAGAAGGACCCACATTTCACCAGACCAAAGAGGGACAGGTTTCCTTGTAGGACTTTCTTCAGCTCTACTAATTGACTCTGAGAAGGGTGGTAGGGAAGTTGTATGTACAAATGCTTAAATATATCGCTTATGTAATTATGCCTCAGTTCCTATTTTATTTCATCTATTTATTAGCTTTCAAGTATGTAGCCTTCACATTAATCTATATTTCAATTTATGTCAAGATTGTTGGTCTTACCAACAAAACCTCAAATTTCTATAGGATTTACAAAAGTTACAGGTATATACACACATGTATCCTGCTGGTGAATGGCAGGATGCCTGACAGCATACAGCACATACCTATGTTATGGTTTATATCTAGATGTCCCCCAAAGCCTCACACATTCATAGGTAGAACTTTTGGAAGGTGATTGGATCGGGGGTCTTAATACTCATTAGTGGATTAATCCACTGATGAGTTTATAGCTAAATGTGATGTTGGGAGGTAAAGCTTGGTGGAGAAGGTGGGTCACAAGCGGTGTGGTCCAGAAGTCTGTATCTTACACCTTCAACCTCTGATCACTCTCTGCTTCCTGCTGTAATGCCATGAGCAATTCTCTGCATGCCACCCTGGTTTGGAGCCAGTGAACTATGAACAGAAACCTCTACAAACAGTGAACCAAAATAAACTGTCTTCCTTTAATTTGCGGGTGTCAGGAATTATATCTCAGTGATGAGAAAGGCAACTAAGACACCTAGTATATTTCTGTTAAATGAGTGAGTGAATATTTAAATAATTTTTATTCCTCCATATCTTTTGAGAAAGTGTTCCTTCATTATGGTAGATAATATGGACACCAATCCTATAGCTCCATTTTGAGCCCTTTCGACTTAATACATAAAATGGCACCAAGAGACGTGGGAAGGGATGGTCCTGACCTCAACCTTTAAGGTTAGGATGGTCCCCTCCAGAATGTTTTTACCTTGATCACCTCCTACAGCTGCATCAGAAAACAAAACAAAACAAAAACAAACAAACAAATCCAAATCTCTATCTTCTACTTTGAGATCCCCTTGAGATAGTAAATCTATAAATTTGGTACATAATGTATAAACTTTTTTTGTGTTTTTTGGCTTTTTGTTTTTTATTTCATAATTCATCACAGTTGTTTCAAGGGAGGAGTTCATGGTGGAGAATATTTTTGAGATTATCGTGATACAAATTTATTTCAAGCCTGTCTCCTGCCTTCAATCCTTTCCAAGGTATAGACAGTAGGAAAGTTTTAGCCATTTCGGAAGGTGCAGCAGTTCCATCAAAACCTGGCATTAGATAGCATGTTCACACACTTCCTCCCACTAACTGAGCAGTGCTTCTTCTGCCTTCTGCCCAGTGATCCCCAAATTGCACGCATCAGGAGTGTCAAGATCTTTGCAGTGGATCTTTGTAGGCTTTTCACTGAAAAAGGTGGGATGTAGCACATAGAAATTAACTTTATTTTCTCCTACAGATTATGAAAATTGCTCTATTGAGCTAGAAAATGTTTGTGAATTCTCTGGGCTCTTTGAGACATTAGAAAAACATCAAGTTGCATTAAATCCTATTAGTAGTCTCATTTTAGTTTTTGAATTATCCACTCCTTTTTAGAAACCATGGATTATTATGTACATTTTATTAACAAGGAGCTTTCATCTGACCATAAAATATACTTTACATTTCAAAAAAAAAAAACCTAGAAAAAGTATTCTAAATGTTTTCATTACAAAGAAGTGGCCAAACAATATCATTATGTTCTTTTTAAACAAATAAAAGCATCTTCTGTGTCTTCTATCTCTACATATTTTATTGTCATAAGTAATAGTAGTTTTAAGTATGGACATTCAAACTAGTAGCTCTGATACATGCAATGTATTAAAAATTGTGTAAGTTTTGTGAGTGAAGAACATTCTTACCCAATAAGCTAATCAAATAATGAATAACACTGTTCCCTTTCTAAAGTTTTCTGATCAGATCTTGCCTAGTACTGACCATGCTGAGACACGAATAAATTGACTCAGATGTTTTTGTTTACTCCACTGAAATAAAACTATATATTTCAATGCTTCTTGAAAAAATTCAGATATGCTAAGATGTTATGCATATGCTGATGGCCTTCACATAGATGCACCCTGTAGAATACGAAACCTAAAAGACATTTAATTAAGGATATTTGCATGCTAAATGTAAGAAATGTTGACATGTAACATTAAAAATGAAGCTTACCAAAACCCCTGGGCACATCATGTAAATTATTATTATTTTGATGACATGTCTGTAAATATTTTCATAAGAATTGTTCAGTAACTGTTACCAAGAAAATTAAATTTGGAAGATATGCAAGAGCTATATATGCCAAGGGGTGATAGACTAAAAGACAATTGATGACGTTTTCACAGAAAAAGAGATGCTCCCTATTAAGAGAACATTTTAGTAACTTCTCTTTTATTTCTATAATTATTGTTCAGAATTGGAGAAAAATAATCCTGATAGCAGCCGTAGGTTTTACCAAAACCCTAGAAGTATTTTCAATTTCATCACATCTCAGTAGGAATTTTTAGCAGAGCAAAATCCTTTCATTTAAACTCCTGAGGAGAAGAAAGAGTAACACTTCTGAAGAGAAGTAAAATTAGTGAGCCAAAGATCCAGGAAGCAGCTATCACAAGTGTCTCTTTGAACAGAGGCCTGACAGACTGACTCTGATTCTGACAGGTCAAGTCAATACAGCAAATGAACATAGTAAACTGAAATATTAAAATGAACCACCTTGTCTGAGCCTAGAATTTCATGATACATGTCAAATATAATTAAGTATCATATGTCTGTATTCAAATACAATGGAATATAGTTTGGATTGTTTTATGAAGTGGCATTTGGACAAAATTTTTAATTATGCCCTATCCTGCCCAAATAGTTAATTCATCCTAATTATCTGATCCTCAATATTAAGCATGTGTTTCAAATGATTTGGGGTTGACAATACTCTTATGGGTTGAATTATGTCTGCCAAAAATATACACTGAAGTTGGAACACCTCATACCTACAAATATGGCCTCATTTAGACATAGGGTGCTTGGAACTGTAATGATAGGAAGATGAGGTCATGTTCGGTTAGGACAGTCCTGATTCAATAACTGTTGTCCTCATAACAGAAGATCTCAGAGACAGGCACAGAAATTTGGGTTGAATGCCACACAGAGACAGAAAAAAGACTAGAGTTGTGTGACTATAAACCCAGGGAAGGGAAGGTTTCCCAGCCACTACCAGAAGCTAAGAAGAGGTTACTCAGACCATTAGGAAGCATGGCCTTGCTAACATCTTGATTTCAGACCTCTGACCTTAAACTTTAAACAAAAATCCATTGCTTCAAGCCACCCAGACTATAGTATTTTGTTATGGAAGCCCATGGAAGTTAATAAAAACATGAATATAAAGTTAAGGAAATTCATATTGTAAGACCTATCTTCAGCATGAGAATTTGCTTGGATAATAATGACTACCTTTAGTACAAAGAAATTAGGATACTATATCTGAGAGAAGCAACATCTGCGTTAAGTAAATCTTGAAAGTGATTTCATCCGTATGAAATCTCTCCCTACAATATAAGCAGTTGCTTTCCAAGAAAAGTAAAAATCCAAATTGCAAATAAGCAGATCCAGTTTTATTTGATTTTAATACAGGAAGAAAGAGATCTGGTTACACTTTTCTTCATTTGACTTTCCAGTCTTCCCAGCACTTTTCCTAAGGAGATTGTTCTGCCCTCAGCATGTATGACCCCTTTGTCAAAAATCAGAGGGCTGTAGGTGTTTGGGTTTGATTTCATGTCTTACATATGATTAGGGTACATTTCTGCTTTTGTGGCAGTGCCATGTTGTTTTTTTTACTTCAGCTCTATACTATAGCTTGAAATCCGACATAATGATGCTTCTAGTGTTCATTGTTATTTTTCCCCCCTCAGGGTTGCTTTAGATATTTTGGGACTTTTTCAGTTCCAAATTAAATGTGGAATTGCTTTTTTCTAGTTTTGTGAAGAATGTTGTTGGTATTTTAATTGGGATTGCATTAAATCTATAGCTCATTTTTGGTAGTAGCCTCTTATTATGGCTCATATCTGGGGTCCACCAAGAGTCTAATGCACTACTAGGTGGGGCTTTTGGAAGGTGTTTTGATTATGGGGGCAGTATAGATGCCTTGCTGCTAGGAAGTGGGCAGGGTTGGAAGGGTGGGTGATTGGGCTTGAAAGGGTTTATCTCCATTCCTGGCTTTCCCGTCACACTGCCTACTGTGGTGGCAGTAGCTCTCCTCTGTGATGCCCCTCTGCATGCCATCCTGCTTTGGAGCCAGCCAAATATGGACTAAAATAGGAGACAAAATAAACCTCACTTTCCTTAAATTGTGGGTATTGGGTCTTTTATCCCAGTGAGAAGAAAGTGATGAAGACATTCACTGTAACAATATTATTTCTCCCAATCTAAGAACAAGGGAAGTCTTTCCACTGTCTAGTGTCCTCTTCAGTTTATTTCTTCAGAGGTCTATAATATTCACTATAGTTGTCTTTTAATCTCCTTAGTTAGGTCAAGTCCTGGGTATGTTTTTATGGCA
The DNA here is from genome assembly GCA_004026905.1 of Hystrix cristata. NCBI lineage: Eukaryota > Metazoa > Chordata > Mammalia > Rodentia > Hystricidae > Hystrix > Hystrix cristata. The sequence continues at coordinate 107,532 of PVJO010000002.1, forward strand.
TTGTGAATGAAATTGTTTTCCTGATTTCTTTCTCATTGGGTTCACTGCTGGTATACAGGAATGTGGTAGATTTGTGTACTGTTTTTTTATCCTGACATTTTGCTTAATTTATTATATCTAAAAATTTCTGGTGTAATATTTTGGATCTTCTACATAAAGAAGAATCATATCTTATACAAATAGGGATAAAGCCAAATAACTCATTTCTTCACAGAAATGGAACAACGTATATATCCAAAGTAAAATTAGAAAACATTATGAGGTGAATATAATGCATACTTAATACATCCAAATTTGTAAGATGCAATGAAAATGTGTATAAAAATAACAATATATTTGAGGATCCTTATTTGTGAAAAGAAAGATTTAAAATCAATGATCTAAGGTTTTACCAAAGAAGTGAACATATTTAAATTCAAAGTGTAAGGTAGGAAATTACCATTATAAAGGAAGAAGTCAGTGGAAGTCAGTGATGTAGAACAGGATCAATAGATAAAAGAACCAAAGTCTACACTGAAATTTTTTTTTTTTTTCTGTACTGGTGTTTGAGTCCAAGGCCTATTCACTAAGCTATATCCTCGGTTAATTTTATATTTTTATTTTGAGACGGTGTCTCCCTATGGAACTACAGATTCTCCTTTTTTAGCCTCCCAGAATTCTGAGAATATAGGTGTGCCCCATGACGCCCAAGGAAAGTTTTAGGTAACAGTATTAAACCTTTAGGTAACAGCATTAAAACTAATAAAACTACCAAAGGGCCAAACAAGAAAATTAGTGACATCATGAATGAAAGAGACACTATTGTTGAAGTTCCTGTGATCATGTGAGAATGAATGCTACAAAAATGTATGCATGAAACTGGCCACTAAGATGATATGAATTCATTTCTTTAATACTATTTTAATTGGAAGATGAAAAAAGGCAAAATACATTTATATATATAATAAAACTACGAAGAGGTAAATTGTCATAAACCTTTTCATTAGGAAAACGTGAATCCCAGATGGTCTCCACGGTAACTCTGACAAGGAAAATAACAGGATGTAGACATAACATTATTTAATATATATTTTCTCAGAAACTCTAAGTGTAAAGAGGCCAACAATTTTTCTCTACTTTTATTTCTTAGCTAAAGGAAACCTCTGTAACAAAAGAGAGACTAACAAGAAAAAAAAAATCAGGAGGTTAACATGCACATACAGATGATACAAAAAGCATGAACAATCCTCAAAGAGGTAAAATTGAATTCCGACAATCCTCAAAGAGGTAACATTGAATTCAGACTTATGTATCATCTCTAACAAGAAATTGTAAATTTTTAGAGACGTGAGATGAGCAAAAAAATGACTTTTTCTCTATGGGTAGGAATATAAATAAACAATAGAAAAATTGTAAATAAACAGTAGAAAAATTCTAATAAGTAATCTGTGCCATGTAGAATGTTCTGGTGTCATCTCTAGTTGATATGGTTCTAAAATTTTCTTCAGGTACTAATTTTGTCCTTCTGAGTAGAGAAGAGAAGAGGGACACCTTTCTCTTTATAAAAGTTATGTCCTTCTTTTATACAAATTTGGAGAGAGAGAAAGCTCTTCTTTTATGTGTTTCTCAGTAGTTTTTAGCTCAAAATAATCCTGATAGCAAAATGTCATAATTTAGGCTTATATATTCTGATCTACATAGGAAAAAGGAAGACTTTTCGCTTGGGCTTATGTGAGTGGCATAAACTTAATACTAAAACGATAAACCATCTGAAGAAATATAATGTTCAGACCAAAAAACTATACAAATATGTATCTAAATGTTCTTTAAAAATCATTAGTATCTTACATATGATAAAAAATAAATGGATATTCACTATTACAAAATAAAGATGAATTTCTAAAATGCAAGATTTAACATTAAAAACCATTCAAAATAAGCACAACATTAAATGGATAAAGTTGAAAAACACATGGCTGTATCAATATATGCAGAAAAAAAGAATGTGACATAACACAATACTAATCCGGTTGTCTTTTCTTTTTTTTAATATGGGAATGGGTATAAATGACCAGCATGATGGTGCACACCAGTAATCCTAGCACTTGGGAGGCTGAGGCAGGAGGATTACCACAGGTTTGAGGCCAGCGTGGGCTACATAGTGAGTTCAAGGCCAACCTGAACGGCATATTGAGATCTTATCTCAAAAATAAATAAATAGATTAATGAAAGAAAGAAAGAGGGAATAGGCAAAATTTGCTAGCCAACTACAACTACAAAAGGAAATTATAGGTCTCCTAAAGTAAATCAAAGAAGATTTACAGCTAAAAGAAATGTTATTGACGAAATATTGAACACATCTCACTAACATCCAAAATAAAGTAAGGAATCTGCATTCAGCAATTCTTTTCAGTATTATACTAGTGTTCTATGTAGTATAATTTGGCAAGAAAAATAAAGTAAAAGTTTAAATTTTGTCCAGGAAGAAGTAAAATATCAATTTTCACAAATGATATCATTAGCAAAGCAATGAGTCCTAAAGAACATATCAAGCGACTATTTGAATCAATAAATGAACTTAGGGAGTGAATAAATGAATATAATCAATAAATGAATATAGGAAAAAAATAAAACTATATTTCAAATTATTAAGTGGCAAATAATTGAAAAGTAAAATAAAAGCAGTTAAATTTATATATGTTAAAATAAACTATGAGATATTCATGAACTGTATGCTGCAAAAACCACAGCCAAAGTAAAAGAAAGATGAAAAATAACACAAATATATACATATTTTGGATCAGAATACTCAATGTAATTAAGATGTGAATTTCCCCCCAAAAACTATAGATTCAATGTACTCCATCATGAGCACACCAGGATTTTGTAATAGAAATTAACAGGTGGTTTAGAAGTTTTTATGGAAATCAAAAAAACTAGAACAGACAAAAAAAGCTTTGTAATGGAATAATAAAGAGGGAATGCTCATACCACATGACTTCACTACATAATATAGAGCAACAGTTATCAAAACAATGCAATGTTTATATAAGAAGTGTCAAATTGATTAAGAAAAATAATTACTTGGAAATAGACTCACATATATAGAAATTTGATTCTTTGCAAAAGCATTAATACACTGCTTTATGAAAACAAATTAATTTCAAAAGTGATGCCAGAACATGCGATAAATAAAAGACAAAAAGGAGATTTTCCTCATCACATATAAAAAAAAAATTACTTTCAGTTGGGTCAGAGATTTCAAAAAGTTAAAATTATGAATATACCAATGGGTGACATAGGAGAAAATGTGAAGAGTAACAGTTTATAAACCGTAACATAAATAACAATCAATTGGTCCACACTGACATAACATAAAATAAAAAAGTTAATGGATAGGAAAGGAAAGCTCTTCTTTATAAAAGAATGCCAACTAATAACTATAGAAAGACTGTTAGGATTTGAAATCTGTTGATGTTAAATGTTGCAGCTGGAAATTTGATGAGAATCACATATTTAATTTGTATCAAACCATCTTCCCACGAACTGCTAGTATGGAGACAACATAACAACATCTTGTTTATTAATTTCTTTGTTACTTTCAGCCTCTTCTTTCTCACACAAACTCCAAAGTTCATTCCTTCTCTCTCCACGTATTTTTCTCTTATATGTTTCAACCAAGAGATACTGCTACAACTATCAAATCTTTTGTTTGTGACTGAATCAATACCTAAGAATCTGATATTTGATCTTCAGAATTACTTTGTCACCTTTATCAATTAAAATTCTGTTTGTTATTTTCACATGACAGTCTCCAAAATGACACACACTGTCTGAAAAAATTGGTTCAGCACTCCATGTTCACCTGCCTCTTTGTTCTTTGTCCATCTTCTTGAACATCATTTTGATCTGTCCTCCCTAGTGGGTATGCCCACTAGAAAGATCAGTGAGACTGGCCTGTAGAGCATGATGCTAAAGTTGCGGCGGACTGGGCATGTCAAACAGTTAGGCAATAAACAAGCTCACATTCACATGAGTCAGCAGTGTGAGGAGCCCGTTCCAAGGACAGTATAAATATGGAAAATATGGGTAAATTGCAGCAACACAGATGCAGGTCGAATTAGGTGTAAAGAAGGCAGATTAAGATGGGCTGGCACAAAATAGCATTCAAAGGGTCAGACATTGTTTGATAAGAGGAAAAATGATATTCTGTTCAGTTTATCAGAAAAGCTTTCAGAAAAAAATTTTTGCAATTTTTTTTAAATTTCATTTTTCCAGAGACTATTATTTGTCTGAATTTTTAACTATAAATCATACCTTGATCTAGAAAGATTGGATTGAAAATACAGTGAATATTTACATTTTTTAAAAATTATTATAATAAAAGACACATAATCCTTCTCAAAATATTCCCTATCACCCACTCCCGAAGCTGATTATAAAATGCACGCATTTCAAACATGTACGAATAAAAATTAAATTAAAAACATACTCCCTCTCACTTTTAAGACATGTATCCCATTGTCCTTGTCACTTTCTGAAGCAGTTCTGGAAGTCCTCTTTAGAGTTCATCATTGCAATATTGTAATTGCCTTGATGTCCTGAATGGATTCGAAATATTTACCTTTCATGGTCATTTTGACTTTGAGGAAGAGCCAGAATTTGCACAGTGTCACATAACAATGTATACTGTAGAGGGGGACACACATTGATTTATTTGACAGAAATCAATGAGGGATATCCAAAACATATGGTGAAGGCCTAAACTGAAAACAAAACAAAACAAAACAAAACACTACAGCATAATACAGATTGTCATTAATCCTCTCAAAATAATCAAAATACTCCCCCCACACTGCAAAGCCCACTTATCATTCTTGGAAATGTGTCTTTTACTGTAATACTTCTTTAAAAATTAAAATCTTCAGTGTTTAAATTTGATTCAAATACTGCCCATCACCCCTTATATTTAGTTTTATAAAGTTTGATGACTTTGTTCAGGTACAGCACTGTAGACTAGGGGAAGCTGTATATCTTCTCTTCTATATCACTCTAAGCAACAGGCTTTTTCTGCCCTGGTTTATAATTTTCTGGCATATTTAATGGCCTTCACCAGGTATTGCGGTGTGTGACTAGAGTCTAGGAGGCTGAGGCAGAATGAATATGAGCCCAGTCTGGGTAATTTACCAATAACTGGTCTCAAAATTTAAAAAAAAAAAAAAAGCCACAGATCTTTCCTGACCCATTACGTGGTAGCAGCTACAAAGAAAAGCTCCAAAATGTGCAGTGGAGGAAATCAGGTATACTGAGGTGGTAGTGAATGGAAGGAAAAACTCACTAAACTAAAAATCATTATCAGAGGGGTTTACAAAGTGAAGCTGTACTACTCCTGGACATGATACTCCTAACTCCACTTGGGAGAAAACCACAGGCCCCAAGAGAGGGAGCAGGCATTTTAGCAGCAGTCTGCAAGATGAAATGGTGCAGTACCTCCTACCCTTTCTGCTGCAAATTAAAACAACTTTGAGATTCCCTTATGCTCCAGAAAAAATGGCTACCTCCAGGATTCAAAATACAACAAAAAGCTGATGAGGCTCTGAGGAAAAATGAACCCTTCTACATTGTTTGTAGGAATGTAAAGAGGTACCACTACTATGGAAATCAATATGGAGATTCCTCAAAAAAGAGATTTCATTTGTTCCAGCCGTTTCCCTCCTGGGCATCTTTTCAAGAGTTAAAAACATAATATTAATGTGATACATGCATAACCATAGGTAAAGCAGCATAGATTAAAATAGTTAAACCTTGCAAGCCCCACATACGTTAATCAGCAGATGAATGGCTGAAGAAAATGTGGTATTTATACATGAAGGTCTACTACACAGCCATGACAAAGGATGGACTTGAGTCATTTGTAGGAAAGTGAATGCACCTTGATACTATAATATTAATTGATATAAACCAATTGCATTGTCTTTCTTATATAAGAAACCCCAAGGAATAAATAATTTTAAGAGCAAAATAAAGATGTATAATATGACATAGGAAGATATATCCTTTACAAAGAAAGGTAACTATGAAGGGAAGAGGGAGTGAAGAGAAGGTAAGGAAAGTAAAAAGAATTAAGTTGCATTATGTAAATATACCAACTCTTCATGATGAATGTAATCATTATGTATAGGAAACATGAATTAATAAGTATGAAAAATCAAAATTAAAAATTAAAAAAATGAGCTAGGGACACAGCTCAAATGAAAGTACTGGACTGAATCCCAGCAGATCAAATATATATTCCAGTGAAGCAAATCATACATATATTCTTGATGTCTGGGGAGGGAAAAAGTTTTCAATTAAATGAAACAATAATCTTAATCATATCATTCTAAGCTTCACATAAGAATAAAAATACAAATATATGATCAAATTAAATGTAGTAGAAATGATTTAGAATCAAAATAAAATCTCCTGTAGCTTTCTAAAATTCTAATTTCAGCTAAAATATAATATCTGATCACACAATATTTCTCTTTCTTTCACACCTACTATTCAGTATTTAAGGAATTTTAATATACTAGTGTACGTAATACTGATATATGTTAAATTAGTTAGGGTTCGTTAGAGGAATATAATCAATATAAAATATATGTATAATTGTACAAAGGGCTTTATTAGGTAGGTGCCCAAAATCACAATGGTCATTTCTGTGTTCAGAGGCAGATGCAGACAAATCCAAAATAGCCATTTGCACACTGGAGAGCCAGAAGACCAGCATGAGTCAAAGGTCGCAAGGCTGGAAGTTCCCTGTAGAGTCACTAGTACGAGCCTGCACTGAAAGGCTGAAGAAACTGGAGGCCAACATCCAAAGCAATGGCCAAGACGGAAACAATATCAAAAAGGGAAACACTTCCTTCCTTCCCTTTTTATTCATCCAAGCTACAAACCTATACCCAAGATGGGTCACGTACATCCAAGATGGCTCTTCCCTCCTCAGTTTGCTGGCCTGTAGGTCAGCTGTCCGCAAACAAACCCATAGAATACTAATCTGTTAGGTGGTTCTTACTAAAGTCAAGCGGACATACCACAATTAAAGATCGCTCTAGTATATAAAAGTCTAACATTTTAATCAATAATATTTTCATATCCTAATACTATTAACTTTGCCACATCTACATTTCAATAAATAGTACCAAAACTTGGTAAATGTAATTTTAAATATAATTTTAGATATAAAATAAATGGTAAATTTAAATGCAATTTTAGATATGATTCCATATACATATACATGGACATAGAGAGATATAAATATAGCTATATTGACAAATATATATATTTGAATGAATAAATACATTTCTAATTTTATCTTGTTGTAAATGTGTTTTAACATACTAAATTTAATTTCAATTGAATTCAAAATAAACAAAAATATGATATAAAATTAGAAGTTTTAATAAAGTTTTAGACTTCTTTACCTCAAGTGACATTTAAATATTAAATACCTTCATAAAGTTAATATATACACAGGTCTTATGGAAAATCATTTTAACATTGTTTCATTACTTTTTAGTTTCAAATTTAGATATTATCTGATGGTGCACACCTATAATCCCAGCATTTGGGAGGCTGAAGCAGGAAGATTGACCCTAATTTAAAGTCAGCCTGAGCTACATAGTGAGTTAAAATCCAGCCTGAAATACATAGCAAAACCGTGCTTCAAAGAAAAAAAGAAAATAATTTAGATTCATCAAACTATTTTATCTTTTCACTTCCTATGTTCTACGTATGATGATGTTAATTATATTAATTCTAGTTTGACAAATTTTGAAACAATTGTATTTTTTCCGTGACACCATAATTTCTACAATTGTTCATTTATAGATCTCAATTTTAGTGAATTCACATAGTTAATCACTATATCATAGCTTCTTTTAATTGGCTGAATGTCACATAAATTAGTTTTGTTTTTCTTTCATTTTTATAGCAGAAAAATGTCCATAGATACCATTAGTCTTTTTTCAATGTAAACCAAGAATAGTTTCCCTTGATTCTAAACATGAAATTAATTATATAACTAATTAGCTACCAATTAATTTTATATTTCAGAAATCTGCAGGAAATGTCTTCTGGAACTAAATATTACTATGTAGATGTCTGAGCCAACTCTATTGTTCTTTCTAATATCTTCTTGCTTTTCTACCTTCATGACTATAGTCCTAAAATTAAGAAATACTATCAGTATGTTCGTGCGCTTGTCCTTCAGTAATAACCTATTTCAGAACATACTTTTGGACTGGGATTTAGCTCAGGGTTAGAGCACTTGCCTAGCATGCGTGAGGCACGGAGTTCAACCCCCAGTTCTGAAAGTTCAACCCTGGCCTGGCCAAATTAGCAAGACCCTGTCCCAGAAAACATTTTTGCTACCATAGAATTTAATATATTCTTCATCATTCCTATGTTACTATGCGGTTGCATTAACCTGATCACTCAGCAAATTGTCACTTTTTTGGTGCCATTTTTTCTGCTACCCTATGTGGCTGCTCTATTCTGTAGCTACAAACCACAGAATGTCACGTGCGTGGTGCTCTCAATTGGGCAACAAGGTGTGCTTGGTCTGCTACAGAAATACTCATCCTGATTAAATAATCTCAGAAAGAGACTTCCAGAACTCAGAGTCATAGAAAAGAACCTGAACATTAAGTTTGAACTTCTGTTGTATCTTGGGATCCAAAGTTCTATACTGTCATGCTAGTCCACAATGCCTTTGTGATTCTGTAGTTCATCCAGCTTTTTATATTTTTCAGGTTAAGAGTGGTACTGCTTTCATATTTTGATGTATTGGGCAGAAGCACAGTGTCAGTCTCCAGCTATTATTTCATCTACTCATACATTCAGATACTTTTTATATAATAGCAAACTACTTAAATTACTTTTCATTTTTTAGCATCTCTTGTGTTAGGATTCTCTGGGGTCTTTTCCATGGATCTTAACTTGGGTTTGAAATATTTATTGGAACATCATAAGATTTAAACTTTCCTATTGTTAAGTAAAGAGGAATTGTGGATTAACAACAGGACTTGGATTAACAACAGTTTGTATGAAAAAAAAAAGACACTAAGTTGAACACAAAGCAAATATAAGGGAGCCCGCTGCAGGTGTGAAACTAAATCAATACATGTTTAAGTTTCTGAAGTTAGGAAGAAGAATTGTGGTTTAGGAAAACTATACTTGGCGAAGAGGAAGCTTGGAAATAGATGTGAGAATTGTCATAGAGAAGATGCAGGATTCTGTTCTATTCCCAGGCATGAGAAAAGAGACAGTAATGTAGAATTTGAGAATGATTTTTTATTTGCTTGTTTGTTTTTTGAGACAGGGTCTCACTAAGTAGTTCAGGCTTGACTTGTAGGCATTATGTAGCCCAGGCTGGCCTTGAATTTGTAGCAATCCTCCTGCCTCATCCTCCTGAGAGCTGAGATTACAGGTGTGTGCCACCACATGCAGTAATAATGTAGAATTTGAGATAAAGCAAATGTTGACTAGTTATAATGAAAAATTTAAAATAAATAAAGTATCCATTAAAATAGGATACTTTGTGAATACCCCTGGAAGTCTTCCTATAAGTCTACAAGCTCCTTGATCCAGTTATTTGGAGAACAGTAGAGTAGTTATTCAATAGATATTACATGGGAATTACTCGGAAAATGTGTTAGAAATGCACATAGCTGGAACCAAAATAAGATACTGTGATTTAAGTCAGTCTAGAATGATCAACAAAACCCATGTTTTAAAGTTTATCAAGATATTTTGGCATTCATTTTCATAATAATCCCTTGAATATGGAGCTGAGAGGGAAAGAGTAACCTAAATGATTTGTCTTCACAATGGGATCAACTAGAAAGTCAAGCAAATACACTGTCAGAACTGTACATCTCAGAGGTTTCAGTCAACAAAGTAGGATGGGGCTTGGGCATTCAGATTTTGTAAAATTTTATTTGTACATTTGTGTAATACATGACGTTTGCATTCTTTGTGGGAAGTTGGAACATGTACATAACATATCTTAATTTCTTTTTTCAATCTCTTTTCCTTCCCTCTCTCCCCACTCCACTCAATCTTGATCCTCTTCCTTTTTTTTTTCTTTTACATGTCTGCAGTACATAATGTTTGCAATCCTTGTGAGGAGTTGGTACAAGAACATAACACATCCAACCTCCCTCCCCTTCCCTCTACCTCTTGATCACCTTCTCCTTTAAAAACAATCTATCTCCCTATTTCCTATTATCTATTCATCTACCTATCTAACTATCTATCTATCTATCTATCAATCTATCTATCTATCTATCTATCTATCTATCTATCTATCTATCTATGTTTTGTTCTTTATTTTTACTCTGGGGTTCTCATATAAAATAAACCATGCAATATTTAAGCTTGTGTATATTTCACTTAATATTATGGTCTCAAGATGCATCCATTTTCCTCCAAATGAATCAAGTTTACCTTTCTTTTTTAAATTTTTTTTAAAATTTTATTTTAATGGTACATTTTAGATGTACAGAGTGATAACATTCATTATAGATGATTTGTACCTGTACATGATATATCTTGTTGCTTTTTTTCCCATTCCCCTCCCCTCACCCCCTTCTCCCTCTCCATTTACAAGTTTACCTTTCTTTATGACAGAGGTGTACTCCAGTGTGTGTAAATACCAAATTTTCTTTATCTATTCATCTGTTGATGGATACAAGAGCCACTTCCAGGATCCAGCTATTATGAATTGTCCTGATAAAATCATCATATATATATATATATATATGCTAATAGATTATATATATATATATGATTATATATATATTTGATAGATAGATAGATAGATAGATAGATAGATAGATAGGCAGGTATGTCACCAGAACATGATGTCTTTAACTCATTTGGGACTATCTAGAAGGGGACAAGATGGATCAGATGGAATGTGTCTATGTTTAGTTTTTTGAGGAATCCTCATATTGATTTCCATAATGGTTGTACTACTTCACACTCCTTTAAACATTGTAGAAGGTTTCTATTTTCCCCAACAGGTTCTTCAGCATTTGTTAACGTTTGATTTCTTGATGTCGATCATTCTTTCTTGGATAAGATGGAATCTCAAATTTTATTTCTCTAATGGCCAATGATGCACAAAATTTCTTCATGTGTTTACTGGACATTTGTACTCCTTTCTTGAAGTGACTGTTTATTGTGCTTGACCATTTTTTGACGAGGTCTTTTATTTTGGGAGGTCCAAATTTTGAGTTCTTTATATATGCTCAATATTTATTAAGGAGGCTGTCTTTCCTCCAGTGTGTGGTTTCTGGCCCCCTTTGTCAAAGATTAAATAGTTAATATAGTCAAAGACGTTTCTGCATCCCCCATCTCATTCTGTTGAGCCCTATGTCTGTTTTTGTGCCAGTACCTCACTGTTTTTGTTACAGTAGCTTTTTTTTTTTTCTTTTCTTTTCTTATTCTTTTATTTTCCCAGTTCTCTACCTCTTAATGACTGGTCTAGTGCTGACTTTTTTTTAATCTTTGTACCCTTCAGCCCTATAATTTCTTCTTTTATTTATTCTTTTCAAGAATAGGGCTTGTGTGTTTCAGTGCATGTATTAGTGCATACATTCATGTCATCTTGTGTGACTGCATCATTCTCGAACACTAAACACTTCCAAATTTTCACTTCTGTGTTGGTCAAAAGTACTTTGAGCCAATTGAGAAACTTCTAAAGTGAGCTTTGATAAAAGCTGTTTTTCACATCCAGAATGAAGATCCCCCTGGGGACTTCCGAATTTTCATCTGAGTCAGCAACAACGTTACTACAAGGACATAATGAAATACCGTCTCACCTGTCCTCTCAGATATCTACTGCTCCGCTTCCCAACGCTTACTACATCTGAGCTTGAGGCCTTCTCGTTGTTACTTTTACCAAGGACGTTTTTCCTCCTCAGGAACTTGGAATGGATCCTCTGTGCAGCTTGTATTCTTACTGAAGAGCTTTGTAGCCCGCTCTCACAGCTTCCTCTCTAACCCTCTCTGAGCAACTTGTGGAAAACATAAAGCCCTCAGCCCTATCTCTTTTACCATTTTACATTACCTTTTTAGCACTCATTTCATAGGATAACCTTAATTTTACTTTATCTATTTCTCCTCAGTGAACAGAACGGGATGCCTTTATGCACAATTTGTTTTATTATGAAAATAACATATTTTTAAAATACATATTTGTTCGTCTTTTTTTTACTTTTATTAGTACATGTTTACAGTACATAATGATTACATTCACTGCAGAGAATTGGTACGTGTACATAATACATTCCAATTCTTTTTTCCCTTCTATCTGTTTTTATTTTTCCAGCATCAGATCCATTTATTTATAGGACCTTATAAAGTTAGTTATCATATATACAGATTGAAAACCAGATTAATAGGCCAAAGAACATATAAAATATGTAATATAATTGTACTAAGTCAAGGTACACTTTTAGATATATTATCTGTGCTGGATTATGATTTCTTGTCTCTTTCTGGTTTCCTATCCTGGAGTTGGATGAGAATCTAATAAAATTCAGTGGTTAAAGTCAGCATTGACCTTATGGGAAAATTTAATTAATCCAGCTCAGTTTGGGAGCAGAATTGTGGAGAGAATTGAGTTTGTGAACCAAGGTACCACTGTAATGGTTAATTTCAATATCAGAGATTACAATCTGCCAGTCAGGATTGGTATTTGGGTAAGTCCATTGTATCTATGTTATGGTTTAGTTCTATAAACTGCCCAAAATTCTCATGCACTTAGAGAATGGGCTTTTGGAAGGTGATTGGATCATGGGAATATTATATTCATGAGTGGATTAACCCACTAAACTGTTCCATAGTTAAGTATGCTGTTAGGAGGTGGGCCTGGCTAGAATCAGGTCACTAGGAGTGTGACCTGGATGGGTATATCTCCTTCCCCAACTTCTCTCTTCACTCTGTTTCTTGGCCACCATGAGATGAGCAGTTTTTCTCTGTACAGGACCTTTCCATCACACCATTTCCACCTCAAGGCCAGCCCATTATGAACTGAAACTTCCAAAATTATAAGCCAAAATAAACCTGTCATCCTTTAAATTGCAGGTGTCAGTATTGTGTCTCAGTGACAATGAAAGGCAGTCTAAGATCAGTCTAAGAAAGTCTCTAAAACCATTTTTTCCCCTGTACCAGTATCGCTAGTTGTAGAAAAGATAGGCAATGCAAAGAGAGGTGAAGGGATTTGAGAGTTCACCAAGTATAGAATTAGATTTTCATTCTTTTAGTGATGGTTGTAAAAATGTGTAATAGTTAATTTAACTCATAACTGAACAAACAAGAGAGGCATCGTGGACAAATATGAAGGCCTGCAAAACCACTATCAATAGGAAATGTAATTTCCAGACCAACACAACAAAGGTGCATGTTGTGCACTGCTATACTTTTAGGTATAATATTATCTTGGGTTTTACAAAGTATTTCCGTAAAGCAATAAACATGGTAATTCAATTATCAGTTCCATTTAGTTACTGGGTAATATACTTAACTGATATACTCTTATTTCAGTCCTGTTAATACATCTCTGGTGTGAAATGACTTTAACAATCTGCACAAAAGTAATGATAACATTAGTGTAATTTTATATTCTGCATAGATCTTACAGTTTAGCTCCACCTATAATTAAAGCCTACATTACAAATATGAATGGCTTGTATATGTAAGTGTTTTGCATTTACAACAGCTGCCGTTACAAATACATTGTAAAGATACATTTATCAGATGAACACTAGTTCAAGTTTATCTGGAGGATACATTTGAAAAAAATATTTCATTTGGCAGAAGTCTCCATTATTTTATGAAATTTTCAACAGTACATGTAAGACATTTACAAGTGCCAGTTATTTAGCTTCTAGTATCTCCTTTAATTTTTTCCATATCTTTACGTGAAAGGACAAAAATCAGCCTTAGTCAAATGCCTTGCTTTCTCTTGATAGTAAAGTCTTGTTAACAAGTCTAAAAATAGTCAATAAAAATTTAAATTGCTTTTTTAATGCATCACCAATTTTAATTAGAATTATATGAAATTTTGTATGTAAATAAATCAATATGAACAAATAAATATCTGACAAATATTCTTGGATATTTCTAAGTCAAGCCTACATAAAATTGTAATGCAATGGTTTAGATAAATAACAGAAGTGGATTTTGCCTCATTCAAATGAGGGATACCATACAGTATTCAAGCTTGAGAGTCTGGTTTATTTCACTCAACATTATATTTTCCAGGTCCATCCATTTTCCTATAAAAGACTCTAGTTTGTCATTCTTTATAGCTGAATAGTACTCCATTATGTATATATACATTGTGTAATGGCCTGTAAGTTTGTGTAATTTTGGATAAATTTTAATAAAAATCTATAAAAAATAATGGAAGTGGAAACAAGAATAAGGAAGGAGAGAACAAAGAGGATTACACCGAGAAAATAAGTTCTACTTGTATACTGGAGTGGTAGGAAGATATCAGACCCAATGTACAAATATTAAGCCTTCTGAAAATTTTTGAAAAAAATGAAATATAACTTTGCGTAAAACTTTACATTTACTTCATAGCAATTCTTTGGTCAAAAAGAGTCATAGGTGGAAAAAAAGAGATAGATACACATAACATGTACATTGGTACCTTGGTTCACGACCTTAATTTTACAATTTTGAGAAGATTGCCACATTTGTGTTTGTGTGAGGAAGATGGGCACAGCTATGTTTTTCACCTGAAGTGGAGTTTGTGAACTGAAGCAAAACGAAAGTTACGGAGTGGTTAGGGAGACAACTGTTAGGTTTTCTATCCCTCATAATTCTTTTCATTTTAACTGGTGTTTCAATGGCCATGAGAAATCAAATTTTGCCAAATGCTATTCTTTGTCTTAGAAACATATACGGCTTTAACCAGGATCTGATCTTGTCTTACAATCCATGGCTAATTTCAAGGTTCACGTATCAGGCTGCCATCAGGCCCAAGCCAACTATCTCTCTGCAGGACACATCAGGGTTTTTCTTCAAATCACTTTCCAAGTCTATTTTCAGGGGTCTCATAGAAATTGAAAGACATATAAGAGTCTCCTTGTGTATTAGTCAGCTTTCCAGTTGCTGAGACACAATACTTGACACCCACAACTGAGAAGAATAAAGGGTTAATCTGTTCGTGGTTTCAGTTCATGATCATCTGGCTCCAAGTCACATACATCATGTCCAAAGTGTGTGATGGGGCAAAGCTTTTTAGTTCATTCCCACTGAGAAATGGGGAGTGGAAGACTGCCAAAGAAGAGGCAAGGGAACCACATATAGTGCCCAAGACCAAGCCTCCATGACCCACCCAGACACTCACAGAAGTATGCTTAACTAATCTGCTGGGTATTTCATAATCTAATAAAATTGACATATAAGGATTAACAATCACATCATGCAGGATAGGACAGGAGATCAGAATCACCTGTCAGACCACAAGGAAGACATCCCACAGAGCACGCACAAACCAGGATACTGTAAGATTATGAGGGCAAGGAATGTTGGGAGCCAGAGACACACAGACACTTCTCTCACATATACAAGTTCTCCCTAAACCAGTGCTCACCAGAATGACTGAAACATAGCAAAACAGGCCTGTTTATTCACACCTAGAATGAAAACTTGGTAGTTTCCTATAAATGTATACTTAAAATAAAACTAAGTAATATCACTCGTAAGTATTTTTTCAAGAGAAATGAGAATTTTATTCACTTTTATCCCTGTGAGTGAATCTTTATAATGGCTTTATTTATAACTCTCTCAAACTAGAAGGACCTTAAATATCCATCAAAT
Organism: Hystrix cristata; assembly: GCA_004026905.1. Lineage (NCBI taxonomy): Eukaryota > Metazoa > Chordata > Mammalia > Rodentia > Hystricidae > Hystrix > Hystrix cristata. The sequence goes on from PVJO010000002.1 coordinate 123,399, forward strand.
AATGAATTGTGATGTACCTCCATAATGGAATACTAGTAAGTAACAATAACAAAAAACTTCTGATATACTCACGTGGCCAAATCTCATATTTATACTGAACAAACTTTAAAAGCCAGACTAGAAAGGCTAAATCTAAAATAATTTTAAATTATGTTCTACAAAAGACATATTTTGTAGAACACAATTATGTTCTACAAAAGACAAAATTGCAGACATGAAAGAATAGAACAGTACTTTCAATAGGATAGGATATGTTTAGAGTTTAACTACAAAGGAGTATGAATAAGTATTTATGATGATGAAACAAAGATACTCTATATTTTTATCATATTGGTAGTTCCATAAACGTATGTATTTGTCAAAATCATAGAACAGTGCACCTGGAAGGGTAGATTTTACTGTACATAAATCATACCAAGGTAAGAACTTTTCTCTATTTAAAAAAAAAAAAAAAAGGAAATGAGCAGTTGTTGTTGTTCCTGGCTTGAAGAATGAGAAATACGCAATAAAAGCAATTTAAATTTTTTTTTTTGTGGTGCCGGGGACAATTTACATTTTTGAGATTAACTGATTTCCAAAGTTTTCATCATAATTCTACTCTATTTTTTAAAACTGAGCTGCAATAGGCTATGCAGTCTATTAAGAAAAGTCAGTTCAATACAGGAAGGAAAATTGTTTGGGAATGCAATTTAGAGCTATGTTTTTAGATATATTTTGTTATTTTTAGGACAAAAAATGAGTTTGAATAAATGCTACATAATTTAGAATATATATTTAATTGCAGAATGATTATATAAAGTTCAAGCCAAAATGGTTGTATGTTTAGGGCTGGGATTTATCTCAAAGATTAGAGTGCTTGCCTTGCAAGCACAAGGCCCTAAGTTCGATCGCCAGTACCAAAAAAGAAAAAAAAAAAAAGGTTGTATATTTGTGATTAATGCATGTTTCATAAGCTGTTAACTACAACGTTGCTACGGATTGTTTGCTGCGAAAGGCCAAACAAGGAATGCCCTAGATCTCAAAAACAGATACATATCCAACAAAATAAACACATATGCCATCTATGATTTTCTCTTGATTATTATTTGCATGAAGGTAACACATATGAGAAGAAAATAAAGATTAGGTAACTTGTTTTCCATACAAATATTGCAGAGAACAATAAAAAAGTACCCTTCTTTATAATGTGGTGCAAGGCAACTATAAACAACACGAAATCACAGATGCACATGAGGAAGAATTGCTTTGTCCACAGTGCCTGACTACTTGGCAGACTCTTCCAGAAGCAGTTGGTGAGACCAGCAGCTTTTGAACTGCCTAAGGGGCTGTCATATGCCTTGGTGGTTGTTGAATTAATGGTCCTCAGCTCTTCTGACCTCAAATTCTTTCCTAAAAGTATTATGTTAAATAAATCAATGGAGATAAAGTAGACTCAGAATCATGTTTGGATTTCAGTAGTCTTGTGCAATTACATGAGAATCATTCCCATATTCTATTTTTTTATGATCAGTGTGTTATGAAGTCAAGTAACTGAAAGTGAACAGCTTACCGCTTAGTGTAATTTGGGCCATTACTCTGCTTGTTCACTTACTAAGCATTCACTGTATGCCAACCATGTGGTAGGTTACATAAATGAACAATGCATAGATTCTGTGCTCAAGAAATGAGTCCAAAACACAAGACCTGTAACAAAATCAGAATATTGTCAACCAGTGGTTGTGTAGTTAAGGCAAATATGAAATTATGGAGCACAAGGAAGGAACAGTTAAATCTGCTTTGAGGCTTTGGTACAGAGTTCATAGAGGTTGAATGTGACTGATCTAAGTCTTAAAGAATAGTTATTTATTTTCCAGATACAGAAGAAGGCATTTAAAGTCAAAGAAGTAGGATGATAGAAATAAATATATGGGAGGACATAATTCTCTAGGAAACTGTTGAGATGTGAGGGATGACAAAAGGAAACCCACTGAAAGAAGCTGTTAGACAAAAGAATGAAGAATTTGATATAGATTAATTGTGAAACACATATGTTCATTGTACTCTTGTTATAGGGAAGAAGAAGACAAATTAAGTAAAAAAAAATGAAGGAAAGTTAACAGGAAATCTCTCGGGATATAAGGTTAGAAGGCATAGTATAGCTAAACCTCATATATACTGCAAATTGTGTGGGAAACTTAGATATGTTCTTCATTTAGTAGAAACCACATAATCTATCAGTCCTGCTTCTCTCCAGGGACATTCCATTACTCTCCTCTGACAGACTGACCTCTTTATGGAGTCATCATTTGTTAACATGTTCTTAGAATGAGCAATGCAATCCTGAAATCTAAATGAACTTTACCTCAGGTCCAGGCAGCTTTTCCTACCCCACCCCTTTTTTTTTTCTCTGTTAACATACAATATTAATTACCATTCTACAGTCCTTTTCAATTCAAGCTTTGAGTCAGTCCTTAGTTCAGAGATTTGTTGTTGGTTTTGTTATGGTTGTTTATCCCCTGTGAGTTTTGTAGGTTTTTTCTATCTCCATTCCCGTGGACACCCAATGGACTTTGTAAGAAACTGTACATCAAATTCTCTGAACAGCTTAACTATTTTCCTTTCCATAAGATAATTTGTCCTTTTGTATTTAATTTTGCCTAGGTCAGTTTTGTACTGTCTCATACAAGGTTTTGCTGCATCCATGGCAATAAACTTATTTACTGAAGCAGTCTTCATTTTAAATGAATATTAGCCAGGTTAGGCTATGCTATGGAATGGTAATAAATTCACCCTAAAGTTTCAATGAATTAACATGATAGAATTTACTATTAATGTAATAATCTTATGATAATCAGGGACTGTTCTTTGTTGGGGGAGGGGGTATGAAATCAGAAGCATGGCTCATGTGGGTCATATGGTACAGGAAGAGAGACTGAACGAATGCATGGGATACTATGAAGACCCCGGTCTGCATCACTTTCACTCACTCCACTGTCAGGAATCCAGTCTCTCAATTGCTAGGAGGTGTGGAAAAGGGGTTTAGAAAAAAGTAAAACAATATTTAATGAAGAAAATTTAACTTTGTCTCTGCCAAAATTTTAATATTTGAGTGTCATGACTTGTATCTAGTTGTCACCCCAAAGCCTCATGCAGTCATATGTGGGGCTTTTTCAAAGGGGGCTGGATCTAGAGTGTGTGATTACTAAATTAGTCCATTGATTGGTCTGGCATAGTTCTATGGGGATCAAGGATGTGATACTAGGATTAAGGGCGCTAAGATTAAGGGCGGCAGTGCTACGGCATTAAGGGCAGGTAACCTGGATAAGATATAAGGGACAGAAAGAGACTTGTCTACTGCTTGCTTGTCTTGCCGTCTTCTGCCTGCTGCTGTAGAAACCACTAAATTCTGTCTTTTCTACCAAATGCGATTTTCTTTGTCCTGGGCTCTGGCCTGCCCTGAACAGCCCTTCCTGAACACACCAGCCACAAAGTTGCCTGCTCAGTTCAAACCGTGGGAACACAGCAATAAACTAAGGACAGCTTATCAAGAGCCAAGAACCTTCTGCTCTTCACATTCCCCTTTTGTTCAGTGTCCCCCTTCCCATCAATAACTTTTATGATCACCCTGTGCCACCTGAGTTAGGCAGTTGGGAAAGACTATGAACTTTCTACCCAGCCAATGAGGAAGAGGTCAGCTACCCCACCTCCCGAGTTAGGATAAAAGAGCTGACCCTCCTTTGTCCTGTGTGCCTGCTACCTCATTGCTGTTGTGCTTGCAACAGTTTTGCAAAAGTAAAATGCCTTGTCCAGACCTCTTGCCCTGTGTCTGAATGTATTCTTTCCAGCACCAACAATTTGAGTCTGAGGGCTTATTTCCAACACTGTAAACTGTTTTTCCTCTGTGATGACTGCCATGCCACCTTGCCTTGGATCCAGCCAATTATGGACTGAAACTTCTATATATTGCAAACTAAATAATCCTTTCCTCCTTTAACTTTGAGTGTTGGGTATTTTGTCCCAGCAACAAGAAAAGTAATTAGGGCACCAAGATATTTATATGTAATACCATTAGGAATATTGCTAGGATATTATTTACATTTATCTGAAGTTTTATTTCTTTCCTTGTATTGGCTGCATAATCTGTGCACCAGTTGGAGCCAACACCATAGTTGATACGTATAATCTTCTACTGCCTGTTCTAAATTGTCCTTATCCTCAGCCAACAATTCTAGTGGTCTAGGAGCCCCATCTTCATCTTTGATCTGATGATTTAAATATTCATCCTGGTTACCATCCCTGTCCCAACCTATACTTGCTACAGTTGCTCACTTACATTTTTCACCATGTATGGGATAACCAGGGGGAACCTTGGTAAATCCTTGAGTTTCAGACATATTCTACTCTATGGCAATTGTATGGCAGTAGTCCTACCACTTCAATATAACAAGTTGATTACTTATGCTAGAATAGAAATTCCTTTGTCTGACAGTACACTGACTTACACATGTAAAAAAGAGCCTTGTACAGATAAAGCTCAAGCTTAATGGAAATCTACTGTGTCCTGTGGTAGAAACATCCCTTTCCCCAAACCAGAACTCTCTAATCAGGCAGAACCTGAAGTTTAACAGAAAGGAATTAAAAAATGCCCAAGTGGGTCAATGATAGTCAACAATGGTAAAAGGTATATATTATTCTGCCCCCAGAGACATTCATGATATCCATTGAGGATACAGCACCTTACAATAGCTATTGACCTAAAAGATATAATTTATCTTACAAGAAATTATACAATTCCAAAGGATTCATCCCGAAGTTCTTCAGTTAGATGAATATTTTTGAGATCATTCTAATGTTTCAGGAAACAATTTCCAGATGATGCAGTATAATGGAGAAACAAAGATTTCCTAGTCCTATACTTTCTACCATTAATCCAAACTGTGTTATGAAAATCTCATGATCATAAAATAGACATTATTTGAGACTCCGATAATGATGCTAGCTAAGATAGTGAACGCAACTATAGAAAGAGAACATGTCAAACTCAGTAAAGACGAAGCACTTCCTACTTTTAGGTAAAAGGAATTCGATACGATCAACTTGGCACTGAGTAGCTGGACACTGTCCTCAAGGAATTATGGTATAATAAAAGGTCAGCATGGATTTCTGATGTCAACAGGTCTATATTATTACTAACAACAACTACATCAAACTTGGCAAGAGGAAATCCATGATGTTATTCTAATGCATAATTTCCATATCTGCCACTCTAACTAGTCCATTAGTTAGACTACTTTTTAAATGGTGGGTTACACAATGGCAAAAGTGCCTGTCCCTGGAAATTCTATATATTTGGTTTGCCAGTGCTTCCTCAATAACGTTTGCTTTCTTTTGAGCATTATTTTATTTACCCAGTGTTATGTAACAAATTACCCCCCAAATCAGGCAGCTTAAACAACATTTATTGTTTCTAAATTTATATAGGGCAAGTAAGCTGACATGTTGTGAGCCGTCCTATTGAGAAGTCCATGTGGCACATAACTGATGTCTCCATCCAACAGCCTGCAATCACTTGAGGCATGCCAACAGCCACATGGCCAGTCTTTTCTGAAGACCCAGAAATTTGAGAGGATTTGAATGTTCAAGCGTTTTAAAGTACATCGCTCCTATATTTCTCTCTCATACTTTACTGTTCTACTCTTTATCAATCATAGCCTAATTTTTAACATATAACTTATTGGGACTGGGGATTCAACTCAGTATCTATTGCAATCAGATTGCATGCTGATTTGAACTCAGTGTGCCTTCTGCCTGCAAGAGAAAAAAAGTCTGTTTAAATATTGCCATGGATATTGTCTGTTTTTTTGTTTGTTTGTTTTGTGCTGAGGATCGAACTCAGGGCCTTGTGCTTGCAGGGCAAGCACTCTAACCACTGAGCTAAATCCCCAGCCCTGTTTTTCACATCATTCCCTGAATGTTCATTTTCTGTCCTAACCTTATCATTTTTTCTTCAATGCTTTTATGGCAGTTAATCCAAATCTCAAAGCTACATTCTTTATAAGCACCATTATTCTCATATCTCTTAAATGCTTGTTATTTCCACAGTAGTCCAGTTGGAGTGGGCAGAAAAATGACCTTCAAAGATGCCCATATATTCATCTCCATAACCTGGGTAGACTCAATCTAACAATATAGGACCTTAAAAGCAGAGAAACTCTCCTGGTTGTGGTCCAAAGAAATATAACTATGAAAGAAATGTCAAACAAACAAAATTTCTGATTTTGAAGTTAGAAGGAAGCCATAACCTAGGAATGCAGGTGGTATCTAAAAGCTAGCAATAGCAAAGAAATCAATGTTCTCCTTAGAGTCTCCAGAGGGAGTAGAGAACTACCAACATTTAATATCAGCCTCATCAGACCTGTGTTGGATTTCTGATATATAGAACTCTATGATAGTACATTCGTGTTCTTTTAAGCCACTATGTTTTCAATAATTTGTTATGGCAGCAAAAAAAAAATACGCTTGCATTATTTTCATCCTGATTTTTGCCTTAATTCTTTTCAGGTGAGAGTATTAACAGATGATAAAACACACTCAGAATGTTCTCTGACCACTTGGATGGAATCACTTTAATAGTGACACTGTCCTAGAAAACAGGTTCATTGTCAATACTTCACTCTAAAGATCTGCATGGTGAGTTTTAATACGTAACAATGATAATTTTTTACCTTTCTATAAGCAAATTCTGAAAAAAATACTGAAGAGTTAGGAAAGTATTTGGGAAAGTGATTCCAGGAAACACCTTTTGAAAAGGGTAAGTAATACAATGAAGAGAAGAAAGCCAGTATAAAGCACTTTACTGTGACAGGTACACAGAAATTTATCCAGTAAAACTCAGTAGAAGAGAGTTGTACTTTAAATATTTGAGAATTATCTCACGCAAGGGACAAGGAAGATTGGGCAATATTTCCATCATTCGTTGGTTGAGCAATGGATAATTTTGAGGGTCGTTTATTAACTAGAACTTCCGGCCCACCCTTCGAGACCACAGAGCAGTCTGTAATTGTCAGAGAAGGCTAAGACAAAGAATCAGAGGTGCTGGCAGTTGAAAATTGGGCCACAGTGCAGAGAAGAGGTAAGAGCTGAGGAATACAAACGGATCACTTACAGTATCTGTCGTGTTCATCATTTCATATTTGTTGTGCTACAAGTTATTTATTGCATCTCTTATGCTATATCCCTGCCTTTTGCTACTGTCCTACTTAATATGCTTGTTACAGCTCATTTGGCCTCCTCTAACGAATTAGTTATCCTTTACGCTGGTTCTACTCTCTTTACCCCTACTTTACTGAAGATTTAATAAGGCTACATTCATTAGTACTCATTTATATTGATCCACAATACATATCATTCTATTCAGTATTTTACAATCTGCCTCAAAAACTCTCTAGGATCATAAAGCACAATTTTATATCCTTTTTCTCAAATATATCATAATCTTTACAGATTTTCAAAAACATTAAATATACAGTATGATTTTAAACTTAGTTTCTGTCCTATATTCTATATTCCTCTAGTACTTCTATTCATGCTAACTTTTATCCTTGAGTTAGTCTTCCTTTTCTTAACATATCCCCTGCTTTCCCTTCTCCATCTCTTTGCTCCCATTCCTTTTGTATCTCAATTTGTCTCATCCTTTAAGATCCAACTCAGCTGTTTTTTTATTCTATAATCACTTCTTAATTTCCTAGATAGAACTGAATATTCCCACCTTGAATCTTCTAAAGTATTGTTTATTCTTCTGAGTGCCTGACTTATTAAAGTTGTATCTTTTCCAATAAATTGTGAGCTTTTCAGGTCATGCTTCTCCATCAATGCTTTGCATTATAACAGAGATCTAATGAATGGGTCTTTGACAACAATACACCAGAATACATTAATTACTTTAGAGAAGTAGTAATAGAACATGATTATTCTTTCATATGATGTTTAAACAACTACTTTTGGGATTTAAAAAAATCAATCTGTAGTAATGTTTGAAACGTGCGAACAAAAAGTAAATATTACGGTGATAACTTTATCATGACCTAATTCAAATTTTCTTCCTTAATCTGACCTCATTTATCATTTGTAGGTTTGGCTTACTTTTTTATAAAGTCCTCCAAGGAAAGCATTTTTAAAATATGGCACAAACAGGAACCAACTGATCCTTAACAGAAAAATTGTTGCTGAACTGTTGCTGTGGAACTAGATGGCATCCAGCCTCTCTGAGTGGCATGGATCAAGCAGAACATCCTACATGTTGTCTTAAAATTTTAAATTGTACAAAAAACAAAACAGAGCAAAATTTAAGAGGGTCCCACGGTAAGCAACACAGATGACTAAACGTGCAGATTTAAATCAAGGTGTGAAAAGATTAATGGGCTAAGAATTGATTATCAAAAAGCAACAAAAAAGAAATGTTCAGAGTGACTTACTGTCTCCAAGTATATTAAATTTATTCATTAAGTGAAAGTGCTGAGGAGATGAGCTTTATATGAAAAACCTAAAATGAGAAATAATTTCTTTAAAAATATTTAAGTATAATTTGAGTATGATGAATTGTTAGAATAATTTATTCTTAATTTTTCAAATGAATAATCTAAAATATGTATTTAAGAAGATCCTGCATAGATATCTTTCAAAGTTGCTTAACTGGACAAATTAGATATCTATCTGACTAGAAATATGAAAATGTGTCCAGTGTTAACATTCTTTAAATAAAAGGTAATTTGGATCATACATATCATAGTTTGAGAAGAGTCAGAATTCACTGACTTTTAGTTGAAGGTAAATTGCTTATTTTTTAAAATACAATAACTGATATATTTCCTCCTCTAAAGATAAGACCTTCACCTAAATAAGGGAACTTAAGCATCAGAAGGGAAGGTTATTTATACTAGCAGATGATGATGGAGTAAGAATTTGAAGCACACAGACAAATTCTATGCCTGCCCAACATTTCATTCACAGATAAAAACCAAGAGAAAACAGCTGTGTGCAATTTAGAAAAGGATAAATTTTCAGGAAAGAGAAAGGGATTTGTAGTTTTAACACAGCAAATAGGAGTATTTGAGGACAGTGAGAGCTAAGAAAATCCATGTAGAAATAAGGTATGGATTCACTTTTGAAAAGGTTAAGGTGGGAGCAAAATGAGGTAGAATGGAAAAAAAAGGTTTTTTTTCTGTTTATGACAATTAAAGGAAGGAAAAATTGATTAGTTAACCAAATAACAGAAATACCCATTTTTTAAACATAGAAAAGAAAAGCACATCTGGAGAGAATTAAAGATATCTATAGTAAGGGAAAGATTAAAAGACACAAGAGAGGAAAACAAATTACTAGAGAGAAGAAAACATTGATAAAACAAGGGCAAAAGCAGAGGAGGCGATCTTAGAATAAGCCACTGTCTGAAGTCAACGTTTAATCATCACAGTAGAACTGATAATCACGGTGAATATATAGACATTTTAAAGTAAACCGTCTGTTTTTATATTTCAATTTGATTTCAGAACATCTTGATACAACAGAGTTATATATTCAAGGTAAGATTCTGTTCTTAAAGATTTCATCTACAACATTTGACAGTTCCTATAAACTTCATTTATGCACCACAGAGTTAGTTAGAAAAGAGTCATAAATTTCAATGTGAATACAAGAAAGTGTCAATTTGATGAGTGCTAGAGTCATGAAAAATCAGCTCATTTAAACAAAAGCCTAAACATTTATCTCACTGAATAGAAGAGGTTTCGAAACCTCTTTTAGCGTAACATCTTTTTGATGGTTTTTATGAGGACAGTATAGTAAGGGGACAATCTGTTATCCACATGTAAAATTAGATGAAATCGGTGTTCCCAAAATGTATTACTAAGATCAATATACTGCATGGTGGACTTTAACCTTTAAAAAGAGAGCTTGTGGAAAAGGCATTTTTAAACATTTCCGTTAAAAATAATTGGAATGTACCATTTTCAAAAGATCATTGATTGCAATAATATTGCTGAACTAAAGAGTGGTTAACATGGTGGTTTATATCAAAGTGAGTCCACTGTGGTTTGCTGTAATTTTTGAATTCTTAAAAATAAAATTGAATAAATACAAGTAAATTGAGTGATTATAAATTAATATTTGTCTTTACATCATGAATGACCTGAGATCTAGAAGCACTGAATAAAAATCTTCAATAGTTATATGCTTTTTAAAAATAGATAAGAATGTTATACTTGCTCCATCTCATGAATAAAGTGTTTTATAGTGAAAATTTTCCTAACAAAAAGAATCAAAGTAGAATGAGGCTGCATTAATCAGGACTTTTATAATGTCTTTTTGAAGAAGAAAGTGATATAAGAATTTTTCAGTTGGAAAAGGCATTAGAAACTACTAGTCTAACCTTCTGCTAATATAGAATTTCTTTTGCAGTGTCCATTTCAATATATAATTATCTCCTACTATGCGATACTCATCAGGTATGCAAAGATGAATAATATATGCTTTGTACCTTGAAAAATTACATTATACAAGTAGAAAAGAGCAGAGTAATAAATATTTTTGGGAAATTAATACAATATAAGGATACCTTTTTTTTCAGTATACAAGAACAACATAGAGGAGGGAAAGCTATATATTGCCCCAAAGACTGCATGGGGGAGAAGGTAACAATACAGTGTGCATTTATGTATGAGTTTATCAGGGAGGCATAGAGAAACATGGAGACTAGCAAGTACTGGAGCACTAAAAGAGAATGGGGCATCCAGCCAAGGTATTTTAGTGTTCCTGAGTGCTAATACATTGTGTATACTGACTGCAGCAAATACAAAGGAAAGGTTGATGATAAATGAGACTGGAAGGGTAGGTAGAAGCCAAACCACCCGAGTTCTTATGTATCAGGTCAAAACATTTGAACCTCAAACTGGATGCATGAAGAGAGAATGGAGATGATTAAGTGGTGGGAGCTCAGATTTGGTTTTTGTGAAGGATGTAGAACAGGGCCACATTAAGGTCCAGGAGTTTAGGTGAGAGGTCATTATTATAAGTACGGGCACAACAAAAAAGGAGAAGAGTAAAGTAGAGAGACATCCGCTAGAATTTCAAGATGTGTTCCTTGATTGGATGTGGGGTTAACAGATGAATTGATGATAATACTCAGAGGGTGGTGACACAAGGTAATTTAAGTGATATTCATATTTATGTAATGTTTTACTACTAAATGGAATAGATACATCAGTCACTGATATATAGAGTTCTAAGAAAGACTGAGAGCTGCATGTAATGAATTTCAACCCTCCTGTGACAGTTTTAAGACAGTCAGAATGTCACTTACTTTGTGGTGATAATGTCCTAGGTCCCTGTGATTACTGAGCATTGCCTTCTTCATAGACCTTTAGCTGCCACATAAATCAGCAGTATATGTGCTTCGGTGAGCATCTGTAAATAACTTCCAAATTAATTGCTCCTAGTTGTTCAGACAATTCTGCAGAAATGTGAATTAAATTAAAGTTTCTTTGAGGTATATTTGAAAGAATAGAAGAAAACTGAACTTTCTATTAACTTACACAAAGCAGGATACATATATACAAGTTATGGCTATCATATTAATCATAATTAAGAAAATGTCTCTTCGATAGTTGGACATACAGCATTTTGCAAAGTTAATTTCTCCATATCAAAACAATGTCTTACAAATGGAAATGTTATAAAGAATGAGGGGTATGTTTGCTGATATTCCTTTCATTGAGGGATCAGCACTGAAAACAGTTTCACATTTAGCCTCTCTCTGTTCTTACTACACTGAGGATGAGCTTTGTAGAAAATTGTGACTTAGCTCTGACTTTAAGCCTTTGGTGTAACTCTCCTGGGATCTTTAGATTGGTAAGAAAAGAAAACAAACAGAAAAGGTTTGAAATTTTATGAATGACTTTGTCTCCACTTGAAAGCTCAAACTCAAGTTTTTAAAGGAAAGATAACTTCCCTTAATGAATTTGAATTTCTGAATTCTAGTTGATTCTGTTTGAACTGTTACGTTTAAAATGTAAAACTCACTCTTCTAGTGTATGAGTTGATGAGGAAGTTATCACTGCAAAACGCAATCACTTGAAAATTAATGGTGTGGCATATGAAGCACAAATCGAAAAATAATCACAATGAGAACATTTTCCCTATCTAACTAAGGTTTGACTTAAGTAAAATAAATCCCATCTACTTTCAAGTTCATAGTTAGTGTGTTGGGGCAATTTTACAATTTTGCATAAACATCAGTATAAGCAAGAAATAGAATATTTGCCTCATTCTGAATATTTCTCTCTTTTCTATTGTCATCACCTCAGTAAACTCCTGTCCTTACAAGTATTCATTTGACTTTTGTTAGAATAGTTTGATTTTTCTACAATTTTACCTAAATGAAATCAGATAGTATGAAATTTTGGGTTTTTTGGGTGTGGGTGTGTGTGTGTGTGTGTGTGTGTGTGTGTGTATTTGACTTCAACTTCTGAAATTTAGCCTTAGGTATTCAAGATTTACCTTGGTTTGGTTGTGTCTATGCTGTAGTAGCACTGCATGCAATGAATATAGCATTATTTATTCTATCAATAATTGAAAGACACCTGGATTTTTAAAAGTTCTCATCTGTTACAAATAATGTTGCTATTGTGTAGTAGTTGGTATTATTATGGAAATAAGAGTCTGGATGATGCAAGGAAGGGACTCTGCACCACAGAAGCAGGTGATCTTTTGAAGCTAAAAAATGCTTGGGAAATGAATTTTCCTCCAAAGATTATGGAACAAATACAGCCTTTCAGACATCATGATTTTAGACCGACCTGCAGAATGTAAGAGAATGAATTTGCATTGTTTTATTTTATTTTTGTTGTAAACCACCTGTTTGTGGTAATTTGTTACAGAAGCAATAGGAAACTACTGTAGATTTTGGATTGCTGATACATGATGCAGAAAGATTATTCGAATTTCATGAAGACACGTGAAATGAACATAGTGCCCCTTTGATCCAATCACCATAAAGCCCCATTTCTGAGCATATGAAATTTTGGGGGACATTTTAGAACTAAGCCATAACATTTTCTCCCATTTCCCAAAAGGCTCATGTCCATTTCATTACATAAAATGCAGTTTATTCCATGTCTAAGAGTTGACAAAGTCTTAACAGGTCCAGCACTGCTGAAAAGTCTAAACCTAAAGTGTCCTCTAAGATACAAGACAGACTCTTTGCCGTGAGCCCTTGTAAAAATAAAAAAGAAAGTCAAATACTTTTAATTATACATGTTAAACAGTCTCATTTCAAATGAAAGGGGAGCACAGAAAAAAATGGGACCAAGCAAGGCATGGTGGTACATGCCTGTAGTCTGAGCACTTGGCAAACTGAGAGTTCAAGGCCAGCCTGGATTACATAGGAAGATCTGTCTTTAAAAAGCCAAGGAGAAAGGAAAGGAAAGGCAAGGCAAGGCAAGGCAAGGCAAGGCAAGGCAAGGCAAGAAAAGAAAAGAGAAGAGAAGAGAAGAGAAGAGAAGAGAAGAGAAGAGAAGAGAAGAGAAGAGAAGAAAAGAAAAGAAAAGAAAAGAAAAGAAAGAAAGAAAGAAAGAAAGAAAGAAAGAAGGAAGGAAGGAAGGAAGGAAGCAAGCAAAGAAAGAAAGAGCAAGCAAGCAAAAAAGGAAGGGAACCAAAGCAAAAATAAGCAGGGCAATCATTAAATCCTATAGTTTTGTGTCCAGCACCCAAGGCAAGTTTTCAGGAAAGGTGAGTTCCCAAGTGTTGAGCTGGCCCAGCCCCTACAGCACTGCTGGTTGCAGCCCTCACAGACTTTCTCTTTTGCTGGCTCCATTCACTGCCTGTGGATTTCCTCAGAAGTTCCATATTTCTGGTATTTTCAAGCTTCTGAGATATCTACAACAGGATCAACTTCATTCTCACAATTTCACATCCTGCCCTCAAGGACACACAGCCTGACTTCCCAGGCCTTCTTTTGAAATCTCAGTGGAATCCTGTATTCTTGTAAAACCAGCACCATGTGGATGAGGTCAGGCTCTGCCTCCAGCTAGAGCCACAGCTAGGACCCTTTGGATAATAGCTGCAGCAGCCCCTGAATACTGAGAGCACTGAACTTGGGGAAACATTTCCCTATATGGCCCTGCTCAGGATTTCCTGGGGCTTTCTTCTAAAGTAAAAGTTTTACAGTTTTGCATGGTTGAGCCTGTGTTGAGTGGGGTTTGCTAATTCCTAGATGCCTTCAAGAAATCGTTACTATTATCCTGATGCAAAGCACAGTGGTACCTTGGTTCACAAACTCAATTCTTTCCATATTTCTGGTTGCAAATTGAAGTGGACTAGAACCAAATCAAATTTCCCCATAAGGTCAACACTGAATCTAACAACTGAATTTGATTTGGTTCTCATCCAAATCGGTTTGCGACCAAAATCATGGAAAGAATCGAGTTGGTGAACCAAAGTATTACTGTACTTACTGAACTTGGCTTCTTTTTAATGCTAATCTTTTCAGCAACCACATTCTCAGTAGGCATTTCCTTTGTAGGAAAACTGGGAAGTTTTTTGTTGTTGTCGTTTTGTTTTGTTTTTTAATCTTTTTTTTTTTTTTTAATCTTTTGGCACTGCCATTTGCTTCTGAGTCTCAGTGGCTAAGAGCAATCTTGACATTTCCTTGGACAGATTAATTAATCTAATATCCTTAATCTCATTCTCCCACAAAGTCTTAAGACACGTGTAAAATGTAGACAAATTTTCTGGCTGAGTGGCAGAGAAATTTCTGGCATGGGTAGAATGTAGACAAATTTCTGCCTCTAGACCAGTTGCCAGTGGAGTCCTATTCCCAACTGAAGCCTCCTGAGCCTGGCCTTTACTATTCACATTTCTGTCAGCATTCTGGTCTCCCAAGAATTACACATCACACATCAGCCACAGCTAAGAATATTCTGGGGCTTCACTAGGTAGCTTTTCTAAACTTTTCCAAACTCCTCCAACAAATGAGTTTTGAAGGCTTCTAAAGTATATTGACAGGTAGTCAGAGCAATGCCCCTACTCTCAACAACAAAATCTGTATTAATTACTTCATCATTGTTGGAAAAAATAACTAACACCTACAATTTAAAGGAGGAGAGGTTTGTTTTGGCCCTTAGGGTCAGTCTATGTTCCACTGGCTTTGAGGCAGAAACAAGATGGCAGAAAAGGGTAGTGGAGGAAAATTTGCTCAATCCATAGTAGCCAGAAAGCAGAGAGAGAAAAGAGAGTTGAGAAGGGCAATATACCTTTCAGGGTCATGCCCTCAGTGACCTTCCTTTACCTGGGCCCATCTCCTTACCTACAATCAACTAGGAACTCATCAGCAGACTAAACCATTAATGAGTATAGTCCATTTTTCCACATTTTCCAACCACCTTCCAAAAACATGAGACTTCTGATGGACATTTTTAAATCTAAACAATCACAATGAGGACAGGCAGTTATGTAAATTCAGTCCAATCTAGACCTCTTGTCTCACCTAGGAGGAGAAAAATCAACAAGAAACAGTTTTGACAGTCGCATCCCAGGGATCAAGGGCCACCAAAAACCATGAGATATTTTAATAAAATTATTGACAATTTCCTTGCCCCATAGCTTACCACCACACTGCTAGGACTTCAGTATAGTAACAGGTTATAGGTGAAAGATTTGTAAGACACAGATTCCACTTAAAAAAGACCTTCTTGTTCCCTTTTGTCAAAGATGATGGAAAAGACAAGAATACCTGAAAAAAACTGAGCTCTTGATACCTACAGCTACAAGAAATATTAAACACAATTCAATTCAGGGTAGCATTTGAACAGAAATTTACAATAAAGATCTACTTACTACAGTTCCTGTTACCTGATTAATTGTAACTGGCTCTCAAACAAAAGAAGTACTAGGTAGGGCAAAAGACAAGAATATAAAATCTGAAGACTGACTGGTAAATGGTTGATTTATTTTGTATTAAACCCTTTAGCAAATCTATAACAAAAGACATGATTAATAAGTATTTGCATCATTCTGAGTGATAATTTATATTCTTGTTTCTTTTAATCTCAAAATATTTCTACAACATGTTTGTTGACATTTATACATATATAGTGATACCTGAGTTCATGAACACATTTGTTTGTGAACAGTTTGGTTGGCAAACAGAAGTGTTTGCCAAAATTTTGTTGTTTGTAACTCTACATCCAGTGATGAACACAACCATGGCTATCTCTCCTACACAAACCTGCACATAGCTATCATTTCCAGACTTGTGAAACAAATCAAATTCATAAACCAAGGTACTACCGTTTGAGACAGGTGATCTTTTATTTAAATAACCACAATATTTAAGTCATTCTTTTTTTTTAAATTGTAGTATTCATTCCTAAAGCCATATTAATTAGACTGATTCTTTAATTTTCCTGGGGGGAAAATTCTAGACTTCTAATTCCTAAGAAAAAGAAATTTTATTTCTGCTTTTTTTTTTTTGTCAAATAAAAATACAGAGAAACCAAAGACCGTAGGTAAAATATTCATTCACTGGCAACACTCTGGCTGATTACTTTGAAGAAATAACATCTGACCGACATTAATAAAAGCAATTGATATTCTGAAGGTGAACGTTATCTCAGTAACAGTAAAAATGTTTCATGGTTAGAAACATGTAATAACAAGAGCCACTATGGATAAATGAACAGTTTTAAATGCCATGAATGACATAGCAGCTGCAGGATATATATAGAGGGAAATTACATATTTAGAGAGAAAGACTGAGATGTTGAAACAAGAGCAAAATTAGAGAGGGTTGGACTCAGAATTGGAAAAAAATAGAAGCCATGAGATGCAGAGCTCAGGGCACTAAATTCATTGGAGTGACTTTATTATTCTAAGTACCTTGATGTTGTACTAAGGCTCTCTCTCTCTCATATATGTGTCTGTGTGTTTGTGTGTGTGTATGTGATTTTTATTAACAGGTATTAACTCTACATATTAGTAAAGTACAACATAATATTTGGATATAAAATGCATTCATCAAATCTATTTAATGAATATAACATTCTATAACACTGCGCTCTACATTTTTATTTCTCAAACCTTTCCTATAAAATAGTCTGCATTTTTTCCTCTGACTTTGAAAAATTAAGTATAATTTTCCTAGTTTAACTATCTTAGAATATTGTATTAGTTACTTTCCTCTCATTGCTGAGACAAAATACCCAACATCCAAAGTTAAAAGAGCAAAGGTTTCCTTAGCTCACAGTTTGTACAGGTTTTAGTCCACAATCAGCTAGCTCCAAAGCAGGAGGGCATGGCAGACAGGCAGAGAAGGCAGCAAGGTAAGCAAGAGACCTTAAGTAGCTTCTTTCTGCCCCTTACATCTTATCCAGGCTGCTGGGATCAGTGGATTGATTTAGTGATCACACACCCTTAATCCCAGCATCACACATTCTAGATTCAGCTATTTCTAAAAAAGTCCCACCTATGAGCATGTGAAGCTTTGGAGGGACATCTAGACATAAGACATAACATTCCGCCCCTGGCCCCTCAAAGACTCATGCACATCCCTTTATGCAAAAGGCATTTAGTCCATCTCCAAGAGCTGTCAAAGTCTTAATAGTTTCAGCACTGCTGAAAAGTCCAAGTTCAAAGTCTCCTCTGAGATTGAAGGCAAACTCTTAACTGCAAGCTGCTGTACAAATGAAAACAAAGTTAAAAAATGTAGTGCTCTGGGGCTGTTGTTTCAAAGCAGTCTTTCACCTTTGCAACTCTGAGGCTGGAGTCCTGCTGGTTCTTGTGATATCCTCAGGCCATCTTTTCTGTTGTCTTCTTCTGAAATACTTGGCTTTTTCTTGGTAGTCTTTTCAGCGACCAATTTTCCCTCTGTTCCATCTTTGCAGGCTGCAGCTTTTCTGGAGCATCTTTTCTGGCCAAACTCACAACATTTTGAATCAGTCTGCTGAGCTCTTTGCTCTTGATTCTCAACATAAATCTGGCTAAAAGCCACCAACAGAAGCCATGCCACTGCCTCGAGATTAGATTATTTTGAAATTTCTTCTGCAAGATTAGTCCACTGCCTTTAATCTCAGTCTCAGGAAAAGTCTCTGAAAATGAGCAAAATGCAGACAAACTTTCTACCAAGCCATAACACACAACGTCTGGAGTTCAACAGGCAACGCAGTCCTTCTCAGCAGAAACCTCTGGAGCTTGGTCTGTACCGTCAACTCTTCTATCAGCATTCTGGGCTTCTGAGCTCTGACCAGAATCTCCCATCAAGTACCGACGAAGGCTGTCCAGGGCTTCTCTTTCAGGCGACATTTCTGAACCTTTCCTAACTCCTCCCCTTCCCAGAAGCCAGCTCCAAAGGATCCTAAATCACATGGTCAAGTATAGTCACAGCAACGACGCCACCTCTCTGGAACCAAGTTTTTTGTATTACTTTACTATAGTTACTTTACTATAGTCAATAGTTTGCAAGAGAGCAGATTTAATACAGGACAAGTACAAGTTAAAACATTCATACACACAAGCCAAATGCAGGAAGAGTACGGAATATCTATCTGTGCAATGGATACCTGAAACATTCAGTCAAGGGCTGGGAGGCCACAGCAATATCTCACGTATGTGCATGTCTGCACTAGAAGGCTGAAGAAATCTATACTGGAACAAGGATATGATGCTCACAGCACAGATGAAGACCAGAGCCCCCCTGAAGCAAACAGCAGCCATCCCCAACAACAGCAAAGCCCTGAGCGCCTTCTGCAATGAGAACAGTCAAGTTCTCTTCTGGAGAACCAGCAACAACAGAACTTCTCCTGGGAAACAGCCAGCCACTATCTTCTGCTCCTGTTCTCCTTTATGCTGTGCTGGCAATAATCTTCAGGTGGATCCTCTACACCCCGAACCACACCAACTCAGTTCAGCTGGGCGTTCCTGCTCAAGTTGACCACAAAAAGTCCAGCACAAATATCAAAAGCTTTCATTCAAGTATTCATCATTTAAAAAAAAAATTCAAATCAACCACATGATGGATATAAGAATTGCTTTTATTATACTTTTGCACATTCAAACCAAGAACTTATAGAAGTAAAAGAATTGATGAAGTTTATCATCATCGGATTCTAGAGAATATCAGTACAATGACTTTAATGCTGAATTTCTAGCAACAATACAATAGTTTCCACACTTAATAGAGAATGAATGAACATACTCAAAATAATCAGTTAACTGGAAGAATAATCAACAATGAGTTTTCAAAATTTTTGCCAATGATACCAGCCTGTACTGCTCAGTAAAAGGAAAAATTTTATACTTTGGAATAATAATCTGATGATAAGGCCAGAATATTTCTACTTATTGCTGCATAAAACCACTCAAATTACTTCAATTTAACTAATATTTACTCTTCATTGTTGTTGTTCTATATTGAAAGAATAGTAAATTTACTTTGGTGTTGGCAAACATAAAAGGAAGGATATTGGACAGTAAGTTTATCTGGCAGCCTCAGTCCGTGTGGCAAATTTTCATCATTACTAACCAGCATTTTCTGTGTTTCTATTGAGGGTAAGACATAGTATTCTAAGTATCCTGGGTGACATACAGTTCAGGATGACCAATAATGAAGCCAATAATGAAGGCCAAAAATTTATGATTTCCTAGTCACAAAATTTTACTCTGATAAAATTTACTGTAGATATCTAAACATTGAGCTCAGAGTGTCTGACCTCTGCTACCTAAGATAGATCCACTCTCCCCTCAACTGCCTTGTCAAGTACTAATCAGGAATTACTATTTTTGTCTAACAAAATAATATGTTTACTTTTGAGTCTTTCCATATTCTCAGTGCTATCTTTAAATCCAACTAGGTGTCAATATCTATTGATTCTGTTGATTTTTTTTTATACTTCTTCCTATATCCCTCTTTGCTGTAGGCACTTGATAGGCTAGTGCTCTACCACTTGAGCTAAATCCCCAAGCCCTACCATAGTATCTTGAACAGCACAACTGACCAACAACTATTCATTGTGTGAAAAATGAATTAATAAATGAGTGGTCATTGTCTGTATGTGTGTATATGTATTTATACTACATTGAGTATATTGACTGTATCATGATCATTTTTCTTGCATTTCCTGAGCCCATATTTTTAAAAGTAATACAGTAAGAATTTCAGTTAAGTGTATAATATAAATAAGACAATTTTATAATAATTAGCAGTTATGTCATTTTAATAACTAAAAGCAATTACTTCAAATCTTTAAAAATAATGTAGTGGAAAAGCAAGAACCGTAGCAATGTCAAACAAAACTGAAAGAATTTGTTATTGCAGTTAGACATATGTGTTCTTTTGCAAATTTCGTCATTCTCAACCTCCACAAATTATGCTAGATAGAAGAAAGAAGAAAAAGAAAGGCAAGGAAAGAGCATCTTGAATAATGTTCAGACAAGAGGGGGGAAACATTTAAACCAATGAAGACCCAGCTCCCAGAAGGCATGGAAACCTAACCCAACAGTACCTACAATTAAACTATTTTTGGAGCATGTTAATGGTTCATTAAATTGAGTACTCTCTGACCTTCAAGTGTTAGGTATTTTAATAATTACCCTGGAAAAGACATAAGTCTCTTCTTTGTCACTTAACTCTTTTCTCTGAATTTAGTGAAATTTTAGCTGCTATTGATTCATTTTAAATTCAATGTTCACAGAATGTATCCAGTAATACATTTAGCCATGTCAGAAATGCATCCATATGGTCAGAGAGAATATGAACATATCTCTGTAGCAAAATGTTCCCATCATGACAAGTAATTAGTAAGCTATCTCATAACAAAAATCATTATTGAAGGATTTATTTTTTAAATAGCCATTTTGATCCCCAGAACCTCCCCCTCCCCTGCAAATAGCCATTGAAATTAAATTCTTCATGGTAGTGATCATAACACATTTAATGAAAATCTTAAGTCATATGTGCAATTTATTTAAAAATTCCATCTCTAGGAAATGAAGGTAAATAAATACAAGTATATAGATTTGTTTATAGGGATTTTTATCACACCACTCTTCATTAAAAAATAATTGCAAGCAAGACAAATAGTCAACAATAATAATTCTCCACTGAATACTCTGAATTCTACATGGAATTCTACACTGAATACAGCCATTAAGATAATGAATGAAATTATATTAATCATAAGGGTAGTCAGTCATACAAAGAGACGAATGACATTCAAAGTAAGACAGTAAGTTGTTGAGTGTAGAGGTTATGAATGGGGACCAGGACATGATTCACCAGGACCTAAGTCATGATCCACCAGGATTTAGGTCCTTGACTCAATATTTATTCGTATATCATCAGGGCAGGTCATTTAATCATCTGGGCCAAAGTTTCTTGCGATGCAAAATGGTTTGCCTCACGAAATGATTTTACATTTCTAATATATTGTTATTACTTTTATTTCAATGTTAGAATAAAAAGTCTATCCCTACACACACACACCCACTCACACACACACACACACACACACAAACACACACACAGCTATGCTGTTTTGTTTCTAATTTTCAGAAGCAGCCTACTGAGATATAAAGAAAAGATGTTGTGCACATAATGTATATGTTCACTCTCAAAATATATTTGAGTACTAGAATAAAACTGAAAGTGATTTCAGATTTATTATTATCCTAGGCAAACATAGTGATACTGAATTTAACAAGAAACCATCTCTTGTTCTGAAAAAGATACACTTCATTATTAAATTTCAAGTGCATGAAGTTTTTATAATAATAATATTAAACACTTTTTCATGGTTTACATTTGTTCACAAAATAAAAATATTTTGCAATGTACAGGGTATTTAATATACAATCTGTGTCATAGCCTGACTACACAATTATTTTAAATACGTCAGTTATTTTCTTTTATCTAAAGCATTCTGATTTGAGAATTATGCATACCCTTCCATTTGCCTTCTAAACCTATGTTTTCTAATTTGGTAAGGAATAGAGTCCTTCCAGCCCTAAGAAACTGCTTTTCTCAATTCCCCATTCCTTTTCAGCCTTCTGTGTGGCTCCTGTAACCACAATCTAATCACCACAATCTCAGTGGTGTGAAACAATATAAATGCATTGTTTTATGGTGCAAGAAATCTGAAGTCCAAAATAGGTCTCACTGGGCAAAACTTAGTGTCAATAGGGCTATAATCTTTCTGGAGGATGTAAGGGAAAATTCACATCTTTACCTTAGTGACTTGTAAGAGTTCCTGCATTCCTTTGACTATAACCATCTTCCTTTACCTTCAAAGCCAGAAGTATAGCATCTTCAAATTACCACTTACATCTCTCTGTCTCCCTTTCCTTACCCTCCCTTCCTCTCTCTCTTTCTGTCTCTTTTGTTTCATTCATCAATGACTCTCTCCTCATTCTTTCTCTTATAATGGTCTTTGTCATTATGTTGGGCCTTCCCGGAAAATGCGGGATAATCTGCCCATTTCAAGTTTCTTAACTCTTTCCTTTATCAAGTAACATAGTGACAGATTTCAGATACTGAAACATTAATATCGTTAGGGCATCATGATTCCATCTACCGTACTTTCTGCACAATCCTGTACCACCACAGTATCTTTATTTTCTAATCACTGCATTCATGTTTTAAGTGATTCTCCATTAACTTCATGATAAATTTAGAGGTCCTAACCAAGCAGGTAATCTATTTTCATACAGTATTTACACCAACACTCCACCATATAATATATTTTATTCCATCCATACTGATGTTGTCTTATCCTCTGCTTTCTACACATGGTCTTCTTCCTTGGTACAGACAAAAGGCAAGATGAGAACAAATGAAGCAGTGAATGATAAATACAGACAATTGAGTAATATACATAGGGAGTAGAATGTAAGTTTCTTAGTGATTCCTTAATTATGGGGAAGTGAGCTGAGATTTGTCAGAGAGGAAACTAGGAAAATAAAACTGAATAAACATCAGGTATTTAGATGCAGGAAAATGACGAGTTCAGTTTGGGACTTAAAATTGGAAATATATTATTAATGTTAGAATAACAGAATTTCAGATTTTACAGATCTTCATGCAAAATTCAAGACTACTTTTCATGGCAATGACTTAGTATGCATTTTAATTTGGATTGTTCTTGTATTATGTGTTTTTAACAATTAGATAAGCATCTGACAATACAAGGATCTACTGCTGTCTAAAAATATTACCCAGTAAGAGCCTTTGAGTGTTTCTTTTAAGATTTTCTGTACAATCATGGAAGGCCACTGAAAATAATAAATGATAAAATAATTTTGGATTTGCAGTGTACTTCCAATCATCTTGTCAGCTATAAAAGACAGTTGGCCCACAATCTTTAGATGTTAGTCTATTCAGTGCTTTTGATTCAATTCCATGGGCAGGCTATGAATAGCTAACTTAGTGAAATTTGTCTTTAGTTTGCTTGTAAAGCTTTATTTGATGTCGATTCATAAATTATACTTTCTGCATTACAGAATCTCATTATCCTTCATTACAAAAAGCATACTAAATAGAAGTTAGTATTACACGTCAGGCGCTGCCTGTGGGATGCAAAAGCCAAAGACGGAAGTGGCACTGCATTTTGCTGGTGCAAAGAAGCAAGAAAATGCAGGCTCTAATCCTCTTGACTTTGATATGCAGCATACATCTTATTATATGAAAACAAACTTAAGTCTAATATCTGGTTATTAGATGAAAACAATTAGTGAACTATTCAGTGAAAAGGTATTTATTATATTCTAGCCCTATACCAAAGACTACAGCTATTTCAAGTGTCTGGCACATAACAAGGGATTGATAGGTAGTGTTTAAATAAATGTGAACAGCAACTTTACTTCCATGAGTGAAATCAATTATACTAATCAGAAAATTGGAAATCTTTAGGAAGGGGTATTTAATGCTCTTTACATAGAAATTTTAACAAAGGTTTTAATGTTTATGAAGATTTTCCTATACACACACACGCACACACACGCACTCACGCACACACTAAAACAAAAGATTCAATATCTGCCTGTAACTTTTCTCTCATTTTGTTCTTTGTTGTTATACTTACAAGGTACCTTAAATTGACCAAAAAAAAAAAAAAAATAGAAGACAGAGTCCCTCTCCTCCAAAATACTAGAGTAAATATAATGGCAAATAAAACACTAATAGTCAAGTCACTAATTTCAGATACATTTTTAAATGTACACATCAAATACCTAGTGCTATAATTTGGAACTAAAATTTCCACAAAGGCACATTTGGTATGAGCTTGATCTCTACCACAACCCTATTTGGAGATGGTAGGACTCTTAAGAAACAGAATCGAGTAGACAGAAGTTAGGTCACAGGGGTAGGTCTTAGAAAGAGATATTGGTAATCCATCCCAATTTTGTTCTAGCAACAAAAGCTGACTCACATATCTAGGAAATGAATGTAAACATAATTCAACAAAAAATTTACTCAAGTATTTTAGAATAATTTCCAAAAAGAAAGTTTTATACCACATAATAGGGTTTTGCAGAGAAGAAAACCAGTAGGATATACGTACTTATAAGGGGATTTATTATGGGAATTGGCTCATGAAATTACAGAGACTGACAAGTCCCATTTATGCTATCTGCAAGCTGGAGAACTAGAAAGCTGGTGGTATAGGTCTGAAAATCTGGGAAGTACAGAGAATATGTTCTAGAGTGGTAAGGCCCAAGAAACTGAAGCTCTGCAATCCAAGACAAGGAGTGGATAGTTGTTCCAGCTCCAGATTCTAAAGCAAATTTGTCTTCTCTTCTTTTTTTTTTTGATCTAGTCCTGTAACAGACTGAATAATTCCTGACCCCATTTGAAGAGCAGATCTTTACTAAATTTGCTACCCCAAATGCTAATCTCTTTCAGAAACACTTTCACAGATATACTGGGAAAAAAATATTGTACTCGCTTTCTAGAAATTCTTTAAATCAGCCAAGTTGATACATATATAATATTTAGAAATAGAGCTATATTGGATTATTGAGAAACTGGTTTGAAGAGGCTTAGAAAGAGGAAGTCAGTGATTCAGAAAACATAGGACATGAAATCACAGCTGAACAGAACTTTACAGCATAAGACACTCACAGTATTTAACATGATTATTAGCTTATTAACTGCTAGGTCAAAGGGTTGTATGGCACTACGTATGCAAAGAGAATGAAGCCGATGGGATAACAGTCTGCATATGAGAAAGCCAAACCTCCACTGCATTTTGAAATGTTGTGTCATGGGGTAAGGTGTAGCAAGAGAGGAGACGTGCCACAGCTACTAAGCTGTATTAAGAAACAGCGCTATGGAATTATAGATCTATCTTATTTTTCAGAGTAACATTTGTCTAAATGAAAATAAAGTAGGTGTATACAAATTCTCCTGAGGGAACAGATACCAATTTTATTATTGCCAAACTAGTATACTTACATAACTTATCAGGAAAAAAAATGAGGCATATATGTGACAAATCAGGTTGAAAATATGGAAATACCTTTTGTTTATCTATTTGATAAATAACAGAATTTCAAGCAATCTAACCAATGCAGAAAAATGTATGCAAGCATAGTTGACCTAATCAGATTTATACAAGGAACCATAAAAAAATGAAACAGATTCAGAATTGATGTGCTGATAAAATGTTCATCATGATAGACTTACGTGGTTCACTTATAAATGGGACCAGAGAATGAACAAAAATAAAGTTAAATTTTATTGTTCTCTGAGTGTAGTGTTGAGGCTCAGAAAAGGAAACCTCACAAAGTGGTGCTTTGACATCCTGGGGATGTGTGAGGCCTCTCAGATTCAAGGTCCCTGAGATCTTACCCCCACCCTACTGGCACCCTCTGAAGAGAGACAGGCTTTTTGCAAAGATTTCCTGCAAAGGGACTGGCTCATGAAATTATGGACCTTGCCACATATGAAAAGTTTGGATCCACCAGAAGATTTTCACATTCTATCTAAAATTTAATTAACTAGAGAAGATTTTAATTCACATCACAGGAAGAAAGAATGAAGACTTGTATCACACATCAGTTTCTTCTATTTCAGTCCCCTACATTATTTCAAAAAGAATCATGTACCAACTATTGTTTGCACTATAGGCTGAACAGACTTTTTCTCAGGCCATTTTATGTTCTAAACCCATAGAATTCCTTTAAAAATGATACTGCCCCTCTAAAAATAAATTGTAATCCTTATTTCCTTCCCTATAAATCGAAGTATATAGAATTTGGAATCATTTTGCCCTAGTATATAATTACACTCTGTGATTTCCTCCATGTACATTAATAAATTTGGATGCAATTTTCTCATTAACCTTTGTGTTACCAGTTCATTTTAGTAAGCCTTTAGGAGGCAGAAGGGACTTTGCTCTTACACCAACAGTACCAGGTAAATATTAAAATGGAGACAGAGTAGAAGGCAAAAAAGATCACAGCTTCCAAAACAGCACTATTCTTTTTTTCTTAAGAAATATTTAGTAATTATGCCATTTTAATATAAATAAATAACTGGATCACTGGAGAAAAGAGAACACAGTATTTTGAAATTTTTAAAGCAATAACCTCTAAGATGTTTTTAGAAAATAATAAATAAAATTTTAATGATTGTAAGAAATAAACAAAAGATATTTATATTTCCGTATTTTCAACCTGGTTGGTAACTTAAATACCACATTTTTCTCTGATAGGTTATATAAGGCAAATGCTTAGGGTCCACTTTTGGAAGGCAAACTAAAAATGAGCTTTTGGGCTTGTGGTACAATATCATAGGACTGTCATAATCAAGTAGGACTGAAAACATTCACTAAACCCATTGTAAATGAAGAAAATGTCCAAATAACTTTTATTTCTTGGATAATGATTATGTAAAATAAAGCAATGCATCTCAATAATGAAAATTTATTTCATTTATAATAGTTGCATAACCTACTATCACCCTGATTTCAAGCAAAGAGAAATTATGCAGCAATGAATTCATAACGAAATGTCAGCACATTGCCCTTTCTCCTGACTTAACTCTCCTCTTTATGCAGCTAGATTATTATTTCATTGTACTGATTTATTGGGTCTATTTTTTTCCATTTCAAATTAAACTATGTCAAAATTTGCAAATTTAGTACCTAAAATACTGACTCCTTTCAATCACTCACTTTTGTTTATTGTGTGCTGTTTTATAACATTGCTGTACTTACCACACATTCTGTTCACCCTGCTTATATATGATAGTAATAAGTAATAGCAATAATGCACAGAGCAGCAGAAAACTGACTTGCTGCTGAATCCTGATTTATTTTTAGGATGTCCACAAAAACAAACTGTTCAACTATATTCAACTCTGCATCTAAGACATAATGAGAAGTCAGGAAATGGCTACATAAAAATTTTCACCACCTCAAATGCATCAAAGAAACCCCTTATGATGGCCCTTATTTCTAAGTCTGGTATTAAATATTCCTCAAGACTGAAATATGATACAAAATCATTTTCTGAGGTAAGGGGTTTGCTGCCTTTGAAGAAAATGCATTGACATCATTAGTAACTGCTTTTCTAGGATGACTGCGTGGGATGGGGAAAAATCAGTCACTTCATTACAAGTTTTACAGGAATTGACTCTTCATTCACTTAAGGAACTGGAAACATTTTAATATACTACACCAAATAGATAGAAATAACTTAGACTTGCCATTCTGATTGAAGCCAGGCTGTAGTGTGCTGCATACTGAAGCCATCACAGTTTTGTCTCACTTCCATGGACAATTGAATAGTCACTGCTCGTTTTGCCTCAGGGTAATCAATTGCTAAGGGAAATATCCTCCACATTTTCCTAGAAATGGGAATGATTTTCATCTGGTTCCATGAATTCTTATTACATTTTATATAAAATCGGCAGCCTAGCCTATTGCTTATGTTCATATGCAAGGTGATTACTGAAAGGTTTTCTTCACTAACTGGTTTGGGTTTAGGATTCCCAAACTCACATAGTGGTCCTTGTGCCTCAATTACAAAATAACTAAGTTTTTACTATTGCTTCGTTATTATTTTTATTTTCCCATTCATTGATATGAAATGGCGAAGTGACAATCAGCAAACTATAATTCTGCTAGGTAGACTCTTTGTGGCTAACATGAAAGATACTGGTGCAAATGTTTCTATTTCTTTTCCAAAGTGTGGAGGTAAGAGTCTGTCATTTCCATGCAAATGGTTTATATATGAAAACTTTTAATTAAAATTACAGGACACTTTGTACAGTAATTAATATAAGTTAATGATGATGACAAATGTGGTGAATCAAAATCACTAGAGACAATAAGTCTAATTTTGCTCTCATTTTAAGCATGAAAATATGGCCCTCAACATGTGTAGTAACAAAAAATACCACAGGTATTAAATCATGGGTCAAAATAGTTTCATTTTTGTACAACTATTTATAAGTTAATTTTAAAGTATACTCAAATTTCAAACAACAGTAAATGTATATGAAATTATATATAAGGCAATCATATATATTTTGAAGTTACTCGTTCAACAATTTACTAATGGGGAAAATATTTTAGCAAATTTCATCATACTGCATTAGATTATATGCATTATGGTCATTGTGACTAGGCTTTTTTGCCTTTCTTATTAATTTTTTAAATTCCACTTCTTGAAGGAGCCTGACATTTAGTTACTACACCATAGAAGTTCATTCATAGAAGGAAAGTGTTAAAATTTTTAGTCAGAGGACTGTTTCTCCTCTGCCATGCTGCCCGGCCATGTGGCCCTGCCTTGGAGCCAACCATGAACAGAAGGAAACCTTTACAAACTGTGAGTCAAAATAAACTTCTCATCCTTTAATTTGCTAGTGTTAGGTAGTGTGTCTCAGTGACAGCAAAGTACCTAGGAGAGAAGTTAAAACCTCTAGAATAGTAGTCAGCACAGGCCAAGGTATGTCTTCCTATCAATCATGGGCTCAGGAAAACCTCCCCACCAATCTTAAGGGTCCTGGTCCCACCTTGGGACCCACCTCTTTAACTCCAAAACAATAGCCATAGTGAAAGTGGTAGTCTGTAAGTCAGTTACTGAGGAAATGCAGAATTCAGGCATGGGCACAGAAACACATCCATGTGCCGAAAGTAAACTCTGGCCACGGACAAACCCATCATCTACTAATTTGTATGGGTTGCATCTCATGGATACAATTATAACAGAGGGAGTTATGGGAAAGGACATGCGCAGTTAACGCCAAGGATGTGGCTTAGAATCAGCTGTGGAACATGCTCAGGATAGCCCTCTGCAAGGACTTGGACTTTTGACCAGAAGTAAGACACCTTCCCCCTATTCTTGGGGCCACTGTGAGCCTTTCATGAGCCTACTCTCTGCCTGCAATAGATGTACACTTTCTCTGCCTCTGCTATGTTTCTGGTCCAGTTCTTTGGAACACCAAAAACCTAGAAAGAGACCCCATGGGACCCTCCATGTGGTAACATCTGCACGAAATTAACGTAATTCACATTTAATTTTGAAAGAAAATTTAAAGGAATTTTTAAAAGCAAAAAGTATATTATGTAGACCCATGACAACATTCAGTTTAGAAAAATAATACAAGCAATTTGGGAGTAGCATTATTTAATACACAATAAAATACTATTTGATTGGCAATCTTAAATATATAATGTAAAACTCATGATCTGGTTTCTCTTAGTGGTACATATCACTTGTAAATTTTACCACTAGGTGCTTAAGAAATAATAAATGTAAAGAGTTTTTATGATCTGGGAGTAGCTAATGGCCAGATTTTTTTTTTTTAGAAATTATACACAAATTATCAAATAGTCTTGCAGCAAATGAATATGTAAACTGTTTAACTCAGTGAACTCCCAACTTATTACGCTGTAGTATCTTTTATTAAGGGACAGCTGACATAATATGGTAGAATTAGTATTCTAAAGAAATTACATAAAGTGCAGAAAGTGCAACAGTATCGCATAACTAGAATTATTTTAAATATATATATATTGCAACTGTACTCACAAAAATGATTTTTGGTAGTACAGTAAGATGTTATTTCAATTTTAATAAAAATATATTTTTATAAAATATACAGGTAAAAATACCTGTATGTATACAGGTATATAGCAAGAAACTGAAAGTTGTTTTTATTATATGAAAAACAAATTTTAAATACCTTTGCTTTTAAAATAAATGTTTTTGTAAAGGTTGTGGCAATTTACCATGCTATATACTGAGATAAGAATATAACTTTTTTATTTATTAACATGAAGAATTTTATTTTCTGGACACTTAAGAGTTGTTTAATTTCCTACTTATTTATTACTTATCATTCAGTGCATACTATACTATATTTGATTTGCTAAATTTTTATTTGAAATTTATTTGTAGATTTATTTATGAGATTTGTTATTTTAGATTTAGTGCAAAATATGTAGTATTTTTGTATAAGTAAGACTTATTTTTAAAACTTACTGGAAAAAAATTCCTTTCATCTTCTTTAAATTCTGAATGAGTTAAATATTTACAGAATTATTTGTTTAACTTTGGAATAAACTCAAGTAGAAAACCTTCTGGAGATATTATTTTGTTAGTTTTTCATAATTATTTCCTAAGGATTTTTATCTATTCAACTTCTTCACTCTGTGGTTACTTTGCTAACTTCTATCTTCTTAAAGAACTTATTTTGACCATCTTCAATTTTATTAGTAACATAAAATACAAAATATCTTTAAATCTCTTTATCCATGCTAAATTGTGTACAATTTCTCTTTGTTCTTGTTTAGAATAATAACTGGCTTATGTATATCATTGTTTTTAAGAGAAAAACTCAAGATTATATTTGACAGTGCAAAGTTTTCTTATGTTATCTAATCACATTACTTATGTATTTTATTTGTGGAATCCATGTAGTTGCTTTTTGCCTTACTGGTTTTGTAACTGTCATTCAAACTTTAAGTTTGATTTCTGATTCAATTTTTTAAAGATTCTCTTATCATATAATTTAAAACATTTAAGAATAGGAACTTTCTTGTCTGTATGCTTTTCCATAACTCATAGTTTGATATGAGCTTGATGTTTCTGATCTCTGGTTTTCAAGGCTGATTATGTTTGAGCTAGGCTTTATTTTTGGGTAAACATGGTATTTTACTCCCATGAGTTTGACCAAAAAAAGAAAGGAGTAACTTTAATGAATGAAAAACCTTGCTACATTTCATGCATGTCCTGTCCAATTCTTTATTCAGGACAATAAGAACCTAGAACCTCTAAAAGGAGGCTACACTACCTCAGTACCAGGTAAAAACACCACAGAGTACAATGACATCTTCAGGTTTTACAATGTGTACATTCCTTCTGATATTTGGCCACCTGGCCATCTAACTCAACAACAAGGCATACTTCATTCCTGGTTGCCCTAACCAGGATGTCAGGAAGGAAAATGTTCTTTGAGACCCTCTTGTCTTGGAGTGGGACCAGGTTTAAAACAAGAATTTATCTTTCTCAAATTCTGAGTCATAAATTCTTTACATTATTAAAGCCTCTGAGGAAACACTGATCATCTGAAAAGAACAGGAAAACATTTTACAGTTCAAAAGTAACTCATAGGTAAACTGTTCATAAGCAACATAATTATCTTAGTTTTCTGAACTCCAGGAATAATTTTTGTGTGTATAAAAATGTATCCAATCTCATACTCAGTATAGATGCCTTCATGCCACTGCCAAGTTATTGCCTGCAGGAGTAACTATCTCTTTACCTACTTTAAGTAAATTCCACCTATACTTCTACATGCCCTTTTTGTCTTGACTGAATTCTTTCATCAAGGGCACAAGGCACCTATGACCAAGGAAGTGAGGAGCCAGTTCCTCAGTACATGAGGAACTGGTTTCCTGGTAACACCAACATTACATCATTGTCCTGTATTCTAGTGATCTAATGCTGTATAACAGAACAGGAAAAATAAATATGTTCTTGGCATGTACAGATTATTATAAATGAAATATTAGAAAGCATTTTTTAGAAAGAAGGAAAAGATATGAGATCTGCAAAAATTATCAAGGAGGGTTAGAAAATAAAAAGACTTAAGGGAATAGAAATAAACATTGCTCATTTTATGTCTTCCTACTTGCCAAAATTGCACTTACAGAAATTGAGCTCCTCTACATGAAACTACTAGTTATTCTGGAATTAACATATTGGAACGCAAGACTAATTTCACTTTGAATCCTCTACACCTTAGGGTTGCAAACAGCCAGATCTAAGGGGCTCTCAAACCCTAAGAGAAATATAACATTAAAAATGTGTGAAAAGAGATCAACTTAGCTGTCATTTCCTGTGGCACTGTCTTGGGAAACAGCTCATTTCCATATTTCTTTTCAAGCCCTGTAGATATTTTAGATACTTAATTTTAACACAAGCTAAATCATTGCACCCTGCAATAAAATTTTTCAAAGACATTTGCAAAGTCTTTTTTTTTTTTAAACAAGCATCAAACTGGCATCCCCTCACCCACGGAAATACTTACATTCAGTTTTTAGTTAGGCAGATAATTGTACAATTGAATGAGGGAGCTCTCTATCAATGAGCCTTTGTTGGACTGAGGTTGGATGAGTTGTGTATAGCTGTCTCACTACATCTCATTTTGGCTTTTGGCACTGAAGATAATGCTGCAGTAAAGAACATAAACTGTTTTCGTTCAGCTCAAATAATGATTCCATGGGTCAGCCAGATGTATGTCAATAGTGTAACTCATTATCTTGTAAGAGTAGCATTAAAAAAAATGCATGGCTCTGTTGGTCTATGATTAGCAACTCCTCAAGGACAGTTTTCCAACCTTCAAAAAAAAGTGTATGCAGCAACACTAAGTGATTATAGAAAAATAAGATGAATCTTATTTGCACAACCGCTTCATGAATTTTTAAAGTACTCACTGTTTATTTGGGTCTTTCCTAAGGGATATGTAAATTATTTTTCTCACACCCAAGAGCTGTCCTGTCTCTCTTCATTTGATGGGGAAGCAGACTCTTGGTCTCCCCATCTGAAAGAGGCTGGAAGAAGCAGCTTATTCTAGAGAACACTGTACTCTATGTAGAGACCATACTTCATCTTTACTGTTCTCTTATTTTATCACTAGGGTTGGTGAGGCCATGGTGCTGGGACAGTTTCTCTGATGGTAACTTTCAGTAAACCTTAAGGAAGGTGGGCAGTCCAACAGTTAATGGCACTCTTGAGTTCAGGATATAGGCCTTAGCAACAAATTTAAGTCAAGAGGAAAATCTCATTCAGCATAACAGCTGTTTCCATAACATGAGTAAAGATAAAGGAAGGAAAGGAAATAGAACTGGTATCTGATGGCTTTTGTTTCTGTGGGAGATAAAATTCAAGGTTATACTGAAGACAGAGATAGCTGGCCAGACCTAAGAAATAGAGTACTAGTTTAGAAGTCATACATGAGAAGTCATACTGTTATATGAATCTAATCAGCATAACGATGTAATTTTCTTAAGCAAGATAGGCTTACAGTCCAGAGTAGATTCTAAGTTGAAGATCAAAAGAGCAAATGTGACTGAAGTATAAAGGGACTAAGGGAATTTAAGGATCTTGCAAAGTATGTTTCAAATCACTGACCTACTAATCTGTCTGAAGAGAGGTGTTAGAAAATCAAATTCTGTAAGCCAATTATCTTAAAAAATTAAGAATATATTAAAATTCAAAAAGGAGTTGCTTGTAATCCCAGTGTTACTCAAATTAACAAGAAAAAGAACCATGGTAAGCACCTTCAGAATTGTGGAAACATTACAAGACAAAATTGAGAGAGCTGTCAAAAACAAGACAAACGGGCTAACAAATAAAAGGGGTGAATGCAGGACAATTACCTTTAGTTTCAGAACATAAACGGTGGCTACAGGAATGGAGTTCAGACACAGGAAAAAATGAGAAAGCACAGCTAAAATGTAACGTTGTTGACTGGTAGGCATGCATTATTTGAGCTGTCCATGACACCTCCATGAAGATCAGTTGGTTAAAGAACACTTCATAAGAAAGGTAAAAGGAGCAGAAGAACAGAATATTCTATTAAAAGAATGTAACGGATCAAATATGGAGACTTCAGGAGAGAGAAATGGAGAGAAGGGAAGAATCAAGACAGTTTGGGTACAGATTTGTGAACATATCTACAATAATTGTAGCGCTATTGAGAAATAATTTCACTAGTTTATTGATTTTAAAATCACAGCTTAATGTGTCAACTAATTTTTTTATTTTTCCCAACCAATTTCTTTTCACTTTTGTTTACAGATCTTAAAAATAATATTAATTATACAGAAATATTTAAAACATTAAAAATTAAGTATGGCACACACTAGTACTAA
Source organism: Hystrix cristata (assembly GCA_004026905.1). Taxonomy (NCBI): domain Eukaryota; kingdom Metazoa; phylum Chordata; class Mammalia; order Rodentia; family Hystricidae; genus Hystrix; species Hystrix cristata. The sequence continues at coordinate 157,808 of PVJO010000002.1, forward strand.
AAATACATAACGTTCTTTCTTCAGAGTATCTTCAAAACTAGTGTATAATTTTGAATACAGATTCAGAGTTCTAGAGATAGAGTGATAGAGTGAGATAAATATACAAAGGAGAACATATTCATATTTTAAACTTAATTTGTAAAGTTAATCTTGTGGGTCCTACTTTTCTTTTTCTAAATGAATGTATCCCTCCAGACAAAGTAAATAGTGAGGAACAAAAGTTCTTTTGCAAATCTATTTATAATTCTCACAAAACTTACATTCTTCTAAAAGTTGTATTTTATCTCAATGACCTAATACCTCTTTACAGTATAGTAAAATATTCTGACCTGCCCTTCCTAGTGTTACTATGCTCATTGTTTCTTGGTTCTGGACTTCACACTGATTTCCACGCCCCACATCCTCCTGTGACCTGGTGATTTCCTGTATTGCAGTGGATTTTTTTAAAAGATGCATTTTTAGTCTCTCTGCATTTGTTCAGGATCAGATATTAAAGTCCTCTTTTCATGAGCTGTACTTCTCTCATTCCAGTTATTTGTTTGGACTTACTGCTGCCCCACATAGATGTCTGTAATAGCAGGACTTTCCAACGTTAACTCTCTTTTAGCGTGTCCTCTGTCCAAATCCCTGCCACAGCAGTGTGGAATTGTCCCTCTCCTCTAAGCTAATAGAACTGAGGTTATTTAAACTGCTCTGACCCTTGGAATAGGGAGAAGTAAAGGGATTTACTGTAATCTTTTTTTTTTCAAAGCATTAAAAAAAAAAACCCTCTTGCTTTTGTGTTAACCCACACACTGCTTTCGTAATAAAATTACTTCATGTAGCTCTCAACATTTGCATAAAATACTACTTTCACTCTTATTATTCCCATATAGACACTGTGAGTGAGACACAGAGAAGATCAAGGTCATGGAGCTAATGTGCAAGAGTCAGGCTACAAGGCCTTCTTTTTTTGCTGTTAATATTTTGTGTTTTGGTTTTGTTTCGTTTGTTTGTTTGTTTTACCAGCATGGTGTATTGACCCTTGCAGAGAGTCTCAACAAGGATGGAGGAGCACGTGAGAACACTGAGTCTCAGAGCAGAGCATGGTACCCACTGACACATGGTCCTCAGGTTTTTGACCACCTAGCAGAGCTAACTGCCTTCGATCCTTGAGTTCACTAAACAGACAGAGCAATGGATTCTTTCCTTCTTCCAGGTGGTCAGTATTTGTTGATACATTAGTAAAAATAAAGCATGGTGAACCACCAGCTTTTATTTTATGATTCAACTACATTAACTTTAAAATAAGTAGAAATTTCTTCTAAAGTGGCCAAATCTTCTATTAGTCTTGATCCTCAGTGTTGCAACTAATCCACTTTTTTTCTGAGCAATCTTAGATATTTTAGTGCTGGACTGAAAAAAGCTGTTTCAAGTTCTCCAGAAGAGTTATCATTTTACCTGAGAATTTTCCATTAAATGCTCTTGGTGATAGCTTCAGAATCTCATTTCTGAGAGATTTTCCTGGCAATAGTTTATAAACTGTGTTGATATGCAGTGATATGGCTTTTTTAATACTATGTTCATTTATGTATAATGAACACTGGTATAAACTTTCCTCCTTCCTAAACTAGTACTCATTATGGGAACTTAGAATTAACCTGGATAGCTACAAGTAATTCTTGGTTGCATGAGAAAAATCTCACTAGTTAACTGCTGACTTATTGAAGTAACATCATTCACTCAGGAAATTCTCCGGACGATGACAGGCTAAATTTTTTAAAAAAGTATTTGATGCTTTTAGCATGAACTTTTCTGTAGGCATAAAATCATTCTGTGAGAATATTAGAATATTATTCATATACTTCATTTAATTTTAAACCCAGATATGTCTTCATTTATACATTTGCATTCTCCAACTAATAAGTGCAAGAAAGGGGATTACAAAGATTTAAAAAGACTACAATAACAAAAGATAATGCTTTGTAAAAGAAAATATCCTAGGTATTAAGCCATGCTGTAAACCTATGGTCATAGCGAAAAGGGACATATCATACTGGTTCTCCACTAATAAGAGTAACACAATATTTTAGTTATGGTAAACTAATTCAACACATTAGAAAAACCTGGTACTTTGGGAACTGACAATATTAAGTTTTTATAGTTTTAAAATTCTCTTAATGTATCTCTCACAAGTATAAGATTGTAACATTTCCCTTTGAATTGTAGATTTCTGGAAATAATAGGAGAGATATTTAATAAACATGGTTCTTTACTATTTATTTTGAGAATAACATTTTATGGATGCAATTGAAAAAGCCTTTGTAAACTTTTTTTTTTCTTTTTCATAGGCTGCTGCCAAGACAAAATGAATAGTGTCTTTGAGATATTCACAAACATCCGGTGCGGATGAGGAAGCTCACTTTGAAAGCCAGAATTTATTCTATTTTCTGTATTTGAACCATTCTCAACAAAGGCTGTTGCCAACACAATCTTTTATGCTGTCTCACTACTGCACCAGATGTTGGAATGACTCTCTGTTCCTTCTTCAGATATTCAACTTCCCTGGCTTGATCGCATTTTCCCTCATTCTGGGATTAGGTGATACTGAGGTCTGAAATATAAACTGGACCTTCAGTCATTTCTCCAGGGTCCAGCGCAAAAGAAATCCTGGGACATTGAGCAGGCCAGGAATAGACTCTCATTGAGAATTGTGTTTTCTGTGAAGGCATTCTCTATTGATGAAGATGAAACTCACCCAAGGGAGACAGCAAGTGAAAACCTTTCTCCTTCTTCAGAGATAGATTCGCCTCTTGAAGAAGTATAAATGTAATTTTTAGCACACACTCCCCTTCCAGTCATTCTTGAATCTCTCTCCCTCACAGCTGGTACATGGAGTTTTGTTTGTTTGTTTTTTTACACTACTGTAATGGTCCTACAATATAATTTTCCGGGGCTGGGGATTTAGCTCAGCAGTTAGCGTGTTTGCCTTGCAAGCATGAGGCCCTGAGTTCGATCCCCAGCACCCCCCAAAAAAAACCGCCCCAAAAAACAAAACCCAAAACAAACAAAAATTCCATGAACACAAACATACAAATGTTATTATAATCAAATGCTTCTCCCAACCTGTAATTGGATATATTAATAACATGCTAGAATAAACCATCTCTATGAAGTTTCCTTAATCACTATGACTCCTTTTTGTCTCAAAGTCTGACTGCAACCTCTCATCTCAGTGGAAAATGACTTGTTCTGCATTTACAGTAGCACTCTCCTCTCATTCTTATTCCAGCTAACTCCTAAGACTTGAGTGAAATTCTTTCCTCTCCGTCCTTCTCCATTGGATTACTGGCCTAACTCTTTGCTGAATTCTACCCCTTTTCTCCTGTAGTAGATCCACCCTACTGAATTCTGTCTGCTTTACAGGATCTGGTCCTTATCTTGTCCATCTATCCTTTAAAATTTCACGTATTCTGGCTGATATTCTTTCTGATTTTCTTCATCTATTATACAGTTTTCAATGTCATAAAATACTATTACCATAAAAATGTGAGATGGTGAGTTGGTGGCCATGTCAAAAACACAGAACTCAAAAACGCAAAACTGGAACGTGTATGATTAAATAGTGGTTAGTGCAGATGATAATGATGAATGGTCACACTATCACGTATTTCCTAAAACATAGCCTATGCCACTCTCTTCACCCTGAATTTCCTTCCTTATTGTCACTTATTTTCTTTCTCCCATGTCCCTTTGTCTTCAGTAGTAGCTTGCAGTGCATTATGCCCTATGGAACAATTTACCATTCGAGAAGCAGTGATTCTAGGGCAGAAGCAGGGAAGGAGGCTTTCCCTAGCATTACTGAAAACATCTGGAGTTACTATACTCATACTGGCAAATTATTCATTCCACAGAATAGAATCACTGTAATAGTATGGGTCCTGTCATTCACTAATGTCTACTTTTCCTTCTGTCAAACAACTACAAAAATAAAAGTTCCCATAACTATTTAGGGGAGAGCTCCTAATGCTTTTGCTGTATCTTACATTTCCACTGTGTTAGATTAGATTTGCATTAAACAAAAAAGGAGCTATTTTGTCAAATGGAGTACAAAGAGAAGAAAATCAACAACTTAACAAGGAGTGTGAATAGATTTTATCACATATTTCAAGGGAAAATAACCATAAATTATGAATTTTGAATTTTTCAGTTAATTGTGAGTTAGGGATAAATATATGATCAGATATTTTGAGATCACAAATCAAACTTTTATTTGGATATCTTATCCTGAGAAAGAAGGAAGCACTGAAAAGCAAGTCTAGAGCAAAGTCATAGAGAAAGGACAGGGGAAGTAAAGCCCAGTCAGTGACAGTTCACTCTGAGGTTCTCCAAAAAGGCACAGAGGGTATCAAAGAGGGAGCTGGAGTTCCCACAGGATGAAATGTTGTTAAGCTGCTTCACAAAACTGTTATTTATAGACAGTTCAGATACAGCATTTCTGAGTATAGTATTACATGAATGCAGCCCTATTAAAGTCCCACAAAATCTGTGATTTTGTTCTTCCTCAAAAGTTCATTTTTGAAATACATTTCAAAAATTCGACTCCAACATGATTTCTAGAAAATAAACTAAGAAGCTCCAGCTTTCACACTGTGTTCATAGTTTCTATATGCATTTTCTTGCCATTTGAGGAATTTCATTTTCAGGTAACACCACAGATTATACACATTTTATGTATACACACATATATGATTTATAAAGCACAATATATCTATATATTTTATATATATATATACACATACACATACACACACACACACACACACACATATATATATATATGAACACAAGAAGCAGTTCTACATAAAGTATATCAGAAAAGAAAATATTTCAGCATTTCCCATATTGCTTATTCTTTGGAAATCTTTAGGGTTCTTCTATTTTGTATGCCTGAAGCAAGGGGCCCGCTCTCCTGAGCAATGCCATGATCAGTGTGAGTGTGAGTACCAGTTATCTGCTTACACAGACAAAATCACAAGGAACAAAAGATAAACCCACAATAACAAGTATAAACACCCACTTTATGTTAATTTGTTTTTAAAATACATTTGTGCATATATTTATAGAATGACCTTCCAGATTTACATCTGATTTTAAATTTGGGGGTGTTTTAAATTTTTCTTATTGGTATTAAAGCGAAAGCTTTTTTTCCTCCTATAGATTTTTGCCCCTCCTGTATAATTTCAAAGCACTGGACATTTTAGAAGTTATACAAAATAATATAGACAAATAAAAAGAATAAATTATGAAAACTAATAATTTAAAGGTAAGCAGAGAAGAGAGGAATTGAAACTATTACAACTGAGTGAAAAATGCACAAATCATAAGATATGCTTGTGGTTGACACAGGGAGGAGGTTTCAGAGGCTCAGCTAACTCTTCCTAAAGAGGCAAGAGGCCGATTCTTAAAGGATGAGTAGACGTTCTCTTCATATAATCAAATGTATGTGGCTGTATGTAAAACACAAGACTGCTTCACATTTATCTAAGAAGAGCTGATGAACTTAAATGCTGCAGAACAAACAAGTGCACCAACAGTGAACAGATTAAAAAAAAAAAAATCCAGTGGACTGGAGATGTAGCTCAGTGGTGGAACAGTTGCCTAGCAAAAATGAGGCCTAGTGAAAATTGAGTCCCCACCACCCCACAGAAGAAAAGAGAAGAGAGGGAAGGGAAGGAAGGAGGGAGGAGAAAGAAAGAGAAAGAGAGAGAGGGACAGGAGGAAAGAAAACAAGGAAGAGGGTGTGAGAGAGAGAGAGAGAGAGAGAGAGAGAGAGAGAGAGAGAGAGAGGCAGACATGTTGGTGTAAATTTGATTAGGTATGGCTTTTACTGAGTCAGCATTTGAAACACTGAAATGGCTCTTCCCACATCCAGTTACAATGAAGTTTACCCATTCTATGAATAGAATCATGCAGACATTTGCAAAGTCACCTGCTGATGCTTGCTTCCCAGCATCCATTTTTTCCCTTCAGATCATAACCCATCTGTTTGGTTATAATCCATCATTAGTTATGCATTTTTGATAGTATTACCTAGGGTTATATTGATAAAGTTCATTTTTTTGGTCACAGTGATTGAGGTCAAAGAAGTGTTCCATGTCAATGAATGAGTCACTAATTTTAAAATGAACACAAGCTCCAGCTGAGAGGCACGTTTTATTTGTGTGGGCCTCAGGAGTGCTGTAGGCACTGGGCAGTAATTTAGTCCAATCCCAGAAGTGTAGTCTTCAGATAATTGGTAGGCTCACTTTATAGCAATATTCTCTTGATGAAGGTGGTAGAAGGTGAAGGATACTGCTGTTGCTGCCATTTTACATCCACAAGAGGTTCTATTCTGAGGCCTGAACTAGTCCACAGGATGGGAGGCATTGGAATTTTAGTTTCTAATTTAATGGAACTATGTGTTTATGTTAACCAACACTTTCTATGTTTTATCAATCCATTGTAAGTTGAATTGTCAATCATTTAGAGCAGAAAGAATCCAGACTGATAGATAACATCACCTTTTTTGCCAACCAGTTTCAATTTTTCATGTGTATAAGTCTGTGATTCTTTTACTTTTTACCTGTTGGGATTTTCATCAGTCTCTAGAAAGTCAGTCTATTTTTATCAATTCTCCACCTGTTTCACAAAATCAGGACAATCCAGGAAACATCATTCACCAGACTGAGGGAATTTAAGTGCAATGATTTCAGATGCTTGTTGCTGCCTTGCTTCTTTCCTTCATTTCACTGCTTTACTTCTTCTCTTCAGAAAGTTAATGTCCATTCCCATAGGGCCTGTGATGGCCTTTCTGTCCTGCAGCCTCTTAGGGCACCTTGTTAGACTATTTTTATTTGTATTTATTTTATGGACGTATAGAACTAATGTGCAGAAACACATTGTTTTATTCTGTGCCTCTAGATAGCTAAGAATATGATACACAGCCTATCAGAACAATCACCTATAAACATTCCTGTACCAAGTTTAAAATTATTTGAAAACAGTAAATTATTTAAAAAGTAATGATCTAGAAGGAGTATTTTGACTTTCCCATGAAAGGCTTGTAAGATCGTCACAAACTGCATATAAATAACTGGTATTCAAAAAAGTGGAATATAACAAAACATACAAAATATTAAAACTCCATTGTGAAAACTACACTCCAATTATTTTTTCTGAATCAGGTATGACTTCAAGGTCATTGACATAAATGAATGTGTTACTGTCAGTTTGTAGATGAACTTTTTAATAATGCATTCTGTTTACTGCTTGATTATTGTTTTATCTTGCTCAAACTCACTGTTAGAATCCTATTCTTTTTTACTTTAAAGTCTATAAATAAATATACATAAAATGTTATTTATCAGTTATTCCCTTGTTTCTCCTGCATCATTTATTTTCTTCAGTAAGTAGTTTCAGACAGAAAGAAAACATACAGGCTAAGGACTAAAAAGTTACTTGTTCTTGTCCAATTTACAAATCGGTGTTTCTAATTAAACTCCAACCTTACAAGTTTCTGTTTTGAATCTATCTTGTGGTTACAGAATCATCCAAATATATTTATTCTATTTTATGCTAATAGATAATGTGTCTCCTTGTATATTTTTGTGATTGTTCATTAGCTTCAAGCAGTATTCTTTGACTTTTCTGTCCTTGAAACTAGGAAATAATATTCCTATAATTCAGTTCTTCTTAATGTTTCTACTTTAAATAGAAAGTATTTTGAAACTGAGATCACAAGCATTTTTAGAATTCTACGTATATCAGTTTAGTCTGAACAGTGTCAAATGTGGAAACCAAACAACATAATTGGTACTTTTGAGGTTGAGATTGATGTGACATTCTCTTGAACATATTTTAATGCTTACGCATATTTAAATAAAAAAATTAACCTCCTGACATTCAAACCAATAAGCCATTTACTATCCAACTAGACAGGCATGTCTTACAAAGAAGATAGTGCACCACAAAAATCATTTGTCTTGAATCTGTTTATTGCAGCACAAGAGATTTCCAAGAAGCCTGGTTGTTTACTGACATTTTCACAGTGGGTTCTAGCGTTGGAAAGGCTTTCCCAAATGACAACACTCTAAGAATTCACCTTAAATGTTTATCTGCATACCACATGGCAAGCTGTTGTCTAGAAATGTAATGTGGCATGGTGTGTATCTACGTCATAACATTCATTTTACCATCTTTCTTTCTATAGGGAAGGTAGATTACTGCTTCCAGGAAGACCAGATGAGATGTGAGTCTGTATCAGACCCACTCCTCCGCCCTGTCAGAACCCACCTGTCTGGAGCAGTATCACTGACCCTCTTCCTTCTGATCTGCACTGTCCACTTCCAAGTGGCAAGCTCCTGCACAGAAGCTCAGTAGTGCCAGACAGGCAGGTGAGATACAAGGTTTGTTTCTCCCAGACATGATCTCGCCATGACCCACTTTGATGCCATGCATCAGCAGGGACATTTAGGTAGAGGATTCCACATTTAACTGGAACCAATATCTGCATGAATGGCCAGGCCATGCCCTTCAGTCATTCAATGATAATCCCTATTTACGACTTCATTTCACATTTATCAAAGTGTCAGCTTTGAGTGAAATGCCAAAATAAAACTTCTCATGTTTAACAGCGGGCAGTGAAAATTATTGTATCTGACTGAATCTGTACTCACAATGAACAGTTGATATTTAAATTGGGACATCGCCAGGGGCCGTATTGGCTTTAGGCCATAACTGTCAAGTTCCATGGCATTGAAGAAGTTATTTTAGTTCCAAGTAACAGGAGTTATTTTGCACCCGGAGATACAATACTGCTACTTAAAACCAAAATAAACCAACATTTTATGGCAAGAAAACACAGAAGATCTTTTTAGCCAGTTGCTTCTGTGTTTATTTACTTCACATCCCAGATGAACAACCCAGATCGCTTTTGCCACCCACATTATAAATAGCATAGCAAATTCATAAAGAGTATTTCTTCAAAGAACGGAACTGATTCTGAAGTCTGATTAAGCTCACAGTGTCCTTGTGAGGGAGATGGGAAGAGGCAGAGGATTCTGTCTATTTTCAAGGTCAAGAAAACAAAGAACACAAAAGTTAAGTGGCTGGTCTCCACTTATTCAAATAAATTTATTCAGGAATACAGCCAGAAATAAAGATCAGGTCTCCTGGCCCAGTGGTAGCCCTCATGCTGCCTCACAGCTCTCAAAACCTTCATTTTCTTAGAAAACACTGAAAAGCCTTGCCCTCCTTCCATGCTAGATTCAGACATACTGCCATCTACTGACCCACCAAAGAATGTGCTAGCACAAGACACTAACCCATTGTGAGGTGAATTAAGACTCTGCTTTCCCTTTATTCTATATTTTAAATATATGTATTAATATATGTTTGCAGTACATAATGATTACATTCACTGCAGGGAATTGGTACATGTATATAACAAGGCTTAATTCTTTTTTATCCACTTTTCCTGCCCTCCCTCCCCCCTCTCATATTTTGGTCACCTAATTTGCAAAAGATCTATCTCCCTGTTTCTTATTATCTATCTTTTATTTTGCTCTTTAATTTAATTATCACTTTGGGTTTCTAATATAAGAGAAATCATGTGATATTTAAACTTGAGAGTCTGATTCATTTCACTTATGATATCAAGTTGCATCTATTTTCCTGCAATTGTCTGCAATTTATCCTTCTTTATAGCACAGTAGTACTCCACTGTGTATAAATACCACATTTTCTTCATTCATTCATTCCAAGATTTAGGTATTATGAATTGTGCTGCTATAAACATGGGTGTGCATGTATAACTGTAGTATGATGTCTTTAACTCTTTCAGGTAGATACCCAGGAGGTGAATATTTGAGTAAAATGGAATCTCTAATTTTAGTTTTTTGAGGAACCTTCACACTGATTTCCATAGTGATTGTACTAGCTTACATTCTCATCAACAGTTTAAAAGGATATCTTTTTCCCCTGCAGCCTCACCAGCACTTGTTATGTGATTTAATGCTGATAGTCATCATTCCTGGCCTAAAATGGACTCGTGTTCTTTGAATTTGCATTTCCCTTTATGATACAATTTCCAGGAAGCTAACAGGCCACAGCAATGGGACTAGGTAGGAGAGTGGTCTAAGAGATAAGTGAATTTAGAACATTTCCTTCCTCATCAAGGGACTGGTGTCCTAACATTGTTAATATTTATGTCCCTTGATGTCTGTATGTGTAACATCCTTAAAATAATTCCTTCCTTCCAGATCTTTTACACTGACATTCATCTAGGAATCTGGATAGTCTAAGACAGACTTTCTTTGTCACATAAAACACATAAGACACATAAAATGTGCCAGTGAATCCTACATGATGACAAAAAAAAAGCAGCTTAATAAGAACCAAACTAGAGAGTCAAGTGTTTGTAGGAAATATCATAAAATATCATAAAAGGGCTCTAGTAACAGGAGAACCAGGATTCTAATTGTATTTTCAGTAAGATTCTCTTGGTTCAGAACTAAGGTATTCTCCCAGAAATTATATTAGTCTTACTATGTTAATTCTTTAGAGCTCACCTTCAGTCTCCCTAAAATTAAAGTAACACTTTTCAGACTTGGTGAAGTGATGACATACACAATTATTGTTTTGAGCTCTTTTTCATAATTAACAGTTAAAGTTATGATGCTTATCTGTGTGTTGTTCATTACTCTACTTTTGTTATTGTGCTTAGAGAAGAGCTTGAGTTTAAATATTTAGAGCAGAAATTTCTTTTGATGAGAACAATTGAAGAAAATTAATGTCTTCATATAGAATCAGTGCCTATAAGAGAGTTTGCAGAATAGCAAAAAAAAAAAATCAATGCTACTATGGTTACTTGTCTGCATTTTAAGATTTTAAGAAAAATTTCTTCCCTGTGATGGTGATTCACAGGGATAACGTTAACAATCATATGGAGAGACTTTATTTATGCATATATAACTTCTTTCTACTTTTTCAGAATAAAAACAAGATTCATGACCTTTTAAATTGTATTTATAAAAAAATTGCTGATCTACATAATTAGTGAAGCAGGATTTATCCAATGAAGTTCACAACTTGAAACTCAATCTGAAGACCATTAATTAAATTTGAACTAAATGCCTCTGTTACACCATTCAAATCCTCACAGAAATATTTTATTTTGCTAGCATCTTAAGCAGAAATGAGAAATAGTGTTTGTTCTAAACTTTCTGAACATCTAAAGAGCCTCTAAAATGAAAAAAATGAGGCACACAAATAGAGACACATTACAAATGGAAACTTTAGGAAGATTTTTGGATTCCATAAAAGTAGCACATTGTGGAATTTTAATTAAAAACTATACAGAGGTAAAAATACATTTCAGAAATCTGGCCCTCACACATTCAATCCGTAATGGAGGACTTTAGAAGATAGAAGAGTTAGGTCCAGGAATAGTGGTTAAATGGAAAATGAAAATACAGATTATGAGAAGAGAGACAGAAGAAATAGGAAGGTGCCAAGTCATTTGAGCATTTTTGCTATGGGCTTAGATCAAGTAACAGATATTTGGAAAGTTTAATCTGAATGAAATTGAGCAACAGAACTTTTTGAGAAGTAGTAACAAAAATAAAACTTTCTTTACCTGTGTTCAATTTAAAGTGCTTGCGTCTATAATAGTACTTCACAAAATAACCATCTACATATACTTTTCTTTAAAACTTGGTGACAATACATCAAATTCTAGCAGTAGTTAGCTTTTAAAAATGGCTGAAGAAACTTTACTTCTCTGAAACCAGGATGGTGAATCAATTCAAGTGTTATTCACACATTTCACATTATTTATTCTTTTTCTTTCCTTATATTTTTGACCACTTAACTTAAAGCAGAGTTGTAACATTCATATTTTATTAACTACAGAGTGTGAGTGATTTTAGTGATGCACACTCATGATTCCAGCATTCCTGAAAGCTGAGTCAGGAAGATCATAAATTCAAGCACAGACTAGGCAACTTAATGATATTGTGATATTCTGTCTCAAAATTTAAAAAAAAAATATCTTGGGTTATAGCTCAGTGCAAAGGCCCTGGATTAATTCCCCATTACTGAAGGAAAAAAAGTGATTTCAAATGGAATTAAAGATTTCAGTAGAAATTTGCACGGTTTGTCTCAGGTAGAAAATTACATAATCAGATATATCTTCCAGAAGTAGGTGAGCCAGAATAACACAGACAGAGGCCGAGGAGACAGCTCAGAGTTTCCAGGTCAAAGTAGCTCAGGTTTACAGAGCAAAGAAACAGAGGAGCAAGCAACAAAGAAAAACTTCTGGCAATATGTGAAAATCTGTCTGGTTTTTCAGTAGAAGAACTGGTCTGCATATGTGTGTAAAAAACCTACCTGAAGCTGCAAAAAGAACCTGCTGAAAGGTTTAGAGGAACCTAAACTTGTGTGATCAATGTGGTCTGGAAGATCACACATGTCTAAGAATACTGCTTTCTCCTATAATTCAGTGGGTCAATTCATCAAGAATGTATAACATTCCTAAATAACTACACACATAGAAATAGCTTCAAAATACATACGGCAAAATGGCTAAAAATGAAAGAACAAATAGAATATCTACAATTATATGAAGATTTCAGCACCTGACTTTCAATAATTGCTAGTAGTGCCAATTGTATTCAAACTTTTCAAAAAATTAAAGATGATGGGAAACTTTCCTAATCTCCTAATAATGCATCATTGTCCTGACACCCAAACAAGAAAAATGCATTACAAGAAAATAGACACAAATATTGCTCTTGAACAGACATAATAAGCCATAATACAGTATAAGTCAAATGAATCCAACAATATGTAAATGAAATACAATATTATCAAGTAGAGATTATCCCAGGAAATATAAGGTTGGTTTAACATTTGAAATAGATCATTATAACTTACCACATCAACAGAATAAAAAAAAAAAGATAATTGCAGTAGATGTAGAAAAACAAAACACTTGATTATATCGAATACTCATTCCTAATTAAAAAAATAAATCTCAGCCTGTGAGGAACAGACAGTAATCTGATAAAGGACATCAACAAAAAGACTTGTATATAACCTTAAAGTTTGTGTTAATAGATCCAATATTTTCCTTCTAAAATCAGGAAAAGAAAAATCTCATTCCTTATTTTGAATATCATACTTGAGGTTCTAGGTAGTGCACCAAGGCAGGAAAAACAAATAAAACACATTCAGATTACAAAGAAAGTCGTCCTACTCTGCTTGCAGACAATATGATTACGCAGACATCTACAAAAAACTGTCAGAAATAATAAATGAGATTAGAAAATTTGCAAGATAAAGATCAATACATAAAAATAAATTTTATATCCATACACTCGCAATGACCATCAGAAATTTAACAGCATTTGTATTAATATTAAGACTACAAAGTCTCTGTGAATGAATATGATGAAAGGTGTTAACATTATGAAGCATTAATGAGAGAAATTAAATAAGACAAATTAACAGAAAGTCAGTCGAAGCTGATAGATTTGAAAATTTAGTATTGTTAACCCAGCAGTTCTTCACCAATTGTTCCATAGGCAATGCAATTTCTGTCAAAATCCAGTAGATTTTGATGCTTGCCTAGCAAGTACAAAGCCCTGAGTTCAATCCCTGGTGCCCCCAAAAAAGGAGGGGGGGCAAAGCAAAATACAGCAGGTTTCATAATCTCATATTCATTTGGAAATTCAAAGGATCCTGACTAGTTCAAATAACTTTTAGAAAAATACACCTGACTAACTTACACAACTCCAACATCAATGAAAGTATAAAAGCAAAAAAAAAAAGTATAAAAGCTATGATAATCAATATATTGGTATAAAGATGGACCAATAGATCAGTGGAAAGGAATTAAGAATCCAGAAACTGATTTTCAATTAAAAGTGCAAAGGCCAATTTAACAAGCACATGAAAAGAGAACTTTAATCCATACCTTGCAGCATGAAGTATTAAATTAAATCATAAACCAAAATGCAAAATTAACTATAACTCTAGAAGACATTCCTTTTTATCTGGAGTTAGGCAAAGATATCACATAAAACACTAAAAGCACGAGTGTGCACAAACATACAGAACACTGACAAATCAAATGCAAAAGCAAAGTACATTTAGTGATGGAAAGACACTGCTAAGAGAATTAAAAGGAAAGCCACAAACGAAGGGAAAATATTTTCAATTACTATAGATGCTATATAGAATATATTTAGAACTCTCAAATTATCAGATAAATAAGCAAAATACATCAAATTATAAGCAAACATTTTGAACAGACTGTTCAAAAAACATGTATGAATACTAAAGAAGAACATAAAGGATGTTCAAATCATTAATCACCAAGGAAATGCAAACTAAATTTGAAATATCCCTCCACAGCTATTAAAATGTTTACATTTAAAAAGATGGATTCAATCAAGCGTTGTAAGGAATGTGGCACCATACCTTTTACACATAGGTGTTTATGCGAGATAGGTGAGAATATGCCGATCAAAAAACAACGTTATATATACTTGACTACACCAGAAAACAACTCAAATTTCCAATAGATAAAGGGTGAATAAACGGAAACCTAATGAACCACTGTTCAGCAATGAAAAGAAAGGAACCAATGATACACAAAATAATATGGTTGTGAGAGGGTTCAGAATGTGTTACTCCAAATACAGCATCTTGGTGTTCTGAAAAGAGCGGGAGCAGAAATGTTACTCTTGCATCCTTTCCCTTCTTATTGAAGTACATCATAAAACTTAAGAAGGAGTTTTCTGATTTTTCCTGAAGCCGACAGAAGGCCTTGAGGTGAGAGGTGCCCTCCCTGTACCCAGAAAAAAGGCACATCCTCTTCCCTGAAATTGAAGGGTCACAGAAAGAAATCTGCCAAACAGGCCTTGCTAAATTTCCCCAAGGTCATTACGAGTGGGTCATTCTCCCTTTTTCCTCTCTCTCCATGACCAAGCACTGTTCATCAAGAACACTGTAAAACATACTCAGGTTTAACTATTTCACTGGATCTTAATAGCTTTATGAGATCTTCTATGACAGATGAAATGTATAAATAAATGTTCATGCATTTCCCTTTTTAGTCTGTGTTCTGTTACTGGAGCCTCAGCCATGAACCTAGGATGGCTGAAGTAATTATACTTTCTCCCTCTATAAGTGAATTTTAAAATAACTATTCTGAATAAAATAAGCAAGAGAAAAATCAATATAAATCTATGCATGGTGGCACATGCCTGTAATCCCAGCATTGATGAGGTCGAAGCAAGAGTACTGCATTGAGTTTGAGGCCAGCATGGGCTACACAGTGAGTTCAAGGCCAGCTTGAACTACATAGTGAGAGACAAAAGGAACGGGAAAGGGAGAAAGAAAGAGAGAGAGAGAAAGAGAGGGAGGGAGAGAGAGCGAGAAGGAGGGTGAATGAGCAAAGGAGGAAAGGAAGGAAGGAAAGGAGGAAGGAAGAAGAACACAAGGAGAAGAAAAGAAAGAAAGGAAAAAAGCAAGAGGGAGGGAGGGAAAGAAAAGTAAAGTAAAAGAAAAAATGAATACATAATGTGTAATTATATTTACATAAATTTACAGAAAAGGAAAACTACTTCATGATGATGGAAAGTGTATCAATATTTACCTGGGAACGAGGGCAGGAGGTAGGCGTACACTGAAAAGAGAGACTATAACAGACAAAAGAAATTTTGAAAGTGATGGAAACATTCAATCTCCAGATTGCGGTAATGCTTCCATTAATGTATAAAGAAAACCACTTTCTAAGTAGTTTGCTGTCCATCAGTCATGTCTTACAAAGAAGTACAATACTGAGTAATATAAGATAAATTGATGGGGCTAGGTCAAAATTTTGCAAACAAAATCGTCCCAATTATTCCCCTTCTTGTGTCCCTTCCTTTTCCACTATAACTGTATGGCTCTTCCCGTCAGAGGTGAAGCTTAAATCTGGACTTGGCTTGTGACTTTCTTTGGCTAATAGACTAAGTCAGAAGTGACAGTATGCAACTTATGAACTAGCCTAAGTCGTAGAATACTCTGTTGATTTCTATTTGCTCTCTTGAAATCCTGTAACACAGTGAAAGTGACCTAGGCTCATCTAGTGTAGCTAGGCACTCCTTCGAGAAGAGCTGAGGCCATCACAGACACACATTCAGTTAACACCTAAAACAGAGGGAGTCCACCAGAAATTAGCAGAACCACCCAGCTGACAATGGACTCATGTCAATAAGTGCTTAAAATTTTAAATGACCAGATTTTGTTTCAATTGGTAAGAAACAATAGTTAATCAGTTTAACCTCTACAGATCTGCTTGGGAAATCATCCTTCTAATCCTGGATCCTGTGAAGAACTCCTTTCTAAGGGATATTTGCCCAATGCTTTCTAAGGGATCTGAACTCCTTATATTAACCTCCAGCAAGTACTCTTCAGGTCTACATGCTCAGCAATACTAAGGGTTGTATGATATCAGAAGAATAAATCCAAAATAGGGGCCGTATTCAGAAAGTTTAACATCAACTGGGAAGGCAATTCAAATAGAAGCTTACTAACAATAGAAAAAAAATACAAATAATAATAGCCAGTAGTCATGAAATAGAGACTACATCAAGGAAAAAGTTACATCGTCTCATAGATGAGCGATGGATCTTCCAATGCAGCACACTTAATCCTCACAAAAGTTCAATTATAAAAAGAGTATGTCATTATTTCTGGATGAACTGAAAATAAGAGAAAGCCTAGTATTATAGAATTAACTGAAAATCAATATTTATTTTTTATTTCACTTTATTTTATTTTAATGGTACAATTTAGATGTACATAATAATAACATTCATCATAGGGGATCTGTACCTGTACATGATTTATCTTGTTATTTCTTTTTGAAAATCAATGTTTAAAGAGAAGTTGTTAGAAACAATAAAATGAATTGGTCCTCAAGTTTTAAAAGGTAAATCCAATTAAAAGCTTCTCAGAAAATAATCACTTTACTGGAGACTCTCTGGTCTGGACTTAGATGTTCATGATTACAGGCCAGCTTGCTGTGCTCTGGGGACTACACAGGTTATTAATGTGCACCCTCAGTGTTGGGGATTCATGCATATGTTTGTGTCAACCTGAGAGACACTGAACAGATGCAACGTCCTCCAAGAGGGTCTCTCAGGGTTGAAATATTTTTTTCTAAGAAAATGAGAACAATTCTCAGAGAATTTCATCTACAATAACATTCTTCATTTTTTAGGAAGGAGAAAAAGAATTTCCTCTTGGAATGTGTAGAAGACCTAAGTTTTAATGTAGGAAGAAAGAAAAGTAGATCATTCCATATTCTCCCATGCAAAGCTTTCCCTGGTTTCCACAAACTATCAAAGTAACTTCTTCCATATCAAGCCTAATTTACATGCCATAGGGAATTGTTATCATTTTCTACCTTGCTCTGTTTCATTTGTCAGTTCTAATTAACTACAAAAATTTCATTGTTCCTAAGTTACAAACTTACTGCAAACAAAATCCAGACATGCTTGACTTCTGTGTTGTCTAACATGCCTGGCACAACAACCAGTGTCCCAAAAGTTTTAAAGGAAATACAATGCTGTTTATCCTCAAAATGGTCCAATAACTTTGTGAATGAAACACTTAGTTCTATGAGCTAAATATATCATTTTCAATATTCTCTGGCCTAACTTTCAATAATTTTCATACTTCTCCTTTTTTCCACTCAAGTACATATATATTCTGTTTCTAAAAGTCCCTAAGAGGAGAAATAAGCTCTCAATTACTCATTTAATACTAGGAACATGGTTTTACAGAGAGCTCCACTAACAGAGAAATTTGCTATTCACTGATAGAGAATTTCATTGCATGCTAGCTGTCCCAAGGTGTTATTTATAGTTGACATCCTTTCCAATTTATAGAAAGCACAGTGTATGGAGGTATAATGTGCAGGATACGCTGCTGCCTCTTCACAGGCAGTGCTGAGACATAGCATATTTATTTGCAGCTATTCAAATTTAAGAGCCAAAACGCTATGTCTTTCTTTTCCTACTCTTATTCTTATTCACCACTCCATGGAAATAAACACTGAAATATTTAAGCTTTTAATTGGTCTCGATTTGGTGTTTTCTCCATCTTCATACCACCATTTTATCTTGTTTTAGTTTTCATTGTTATTTATAATTCCTTCCTGTGGAAGATTTAAACCCTTGCATCCCTCACTGACTGTTTCACTTATCTTTTCTAGAAAGTTACAAAACATTTCAGTGACATTATCTATCTTGAATTACTTTTTCCTGGCCCTGAGGCTAACACCTAACATTATGCTTATTTTTCTTTATAATGATCACTCATTTATCCCCAAACTCTCTATCAATACTATGAATATGCCTCAGGTATGTTAAAATATCAAGAAATAAGAATTTTTTCTCTGTAACGTTCCTTCTGAAGTCCTAGTCTCACTATCCAACAAGTCACCCTCTAAGCTTCCTAACAATCATGTTAGGGATCATCTTCACTTCTACTTTGTGATATATGTAGTAAAGATTAGATACTTTTAAAAAAAATGGCAGGTTTTTGATCCAGATCCTGGGATAGTCCTAAAGTTTTAGAATTTCTGGAGTGATAGGAATGTCTTTATTCTTACTCTGGGTTAACAGATTACACCCGAAAATTTGTGCTATCCTATTAATTAGACTCAGGGTGGTAACTGGCCATGGCAGAAAATCGAGTCAAGTGTCCAGATGGTTGGGGAGTTGGTTTCATATTATCAGCCCAATGGGGGCGGGAGTTCCAGAGATCTAGTTAAGTAACAGAGACAATAATTCAATCAACTCTGTCCATGTATCACAGTCTCAATAAAAACTCTGGACTTTGAGTTTGGATGAGCTACGCTGGTTGGCAACGGTCTGCGAACACTTTCTCATCATCACTGAACTGTCCATTACTACACAGAGGTAAGATAATTACAAGCTTGCATGTGCACCCCTTTCCAGACCACCATATGAGTCTTTATCTTTGGCTTACTTTCATTTGCATCATTTCCTTGTAGTAAATACAACAATGAGTATGAGGACTTTCAATGAGTTCTGTGAGCCTTTAAGAAATTGGTGAATTTGGCAGTAATCACAGGGACCCCAAAATTTTTACCCAGAAGGTCTCAAGTGAGGGTAATCTTTTAAAAACTGTTTCGTTAAGTCTTGAGTTTAGATAAACTCCTTTGTAATCCATCTGGATTTCCATTTCTTCCTCGATGCTTTATGCCTTTGTTTTTTGTTTGTTTGTTTGTTTGTTTTGTTTTTATGACTTTATTTTAATGGACCATGTTCTTCAAATGATTTCTCAGAAAGTGTGAAAAAGTCATATATTTTGGAAGTTCTTGCACATTCGAGATGATTTTATTCTGCTGTATTGATTCTGCTGCTAATGTTTATGGCATGGTAGATAACTTCTTCCTAACTTTCTTTTTTTCACTATCACCAACATGCTTTTATTTAACTTTTCATTTCAAAAGCACAAAAAATAAAAAATTATCCACAATCCCATGACTTATGATTATACAAGAAATAAAATTCTCTCCCTAATCTGTTCCCTAGACTTAACTACTGATAACACTTCGCAGTGTAGCCTTTCCAACTGTATTCATTTAGATATGTCAATATTTATATCTCTAATCATAGGTTTATATAAAAATACAACTATTTGGGTCTTTACAGTATTACATGTATATTCACATGAATCTACTCAAATTTATTTTAATATTGGTCTGGAAATCTTTTTCTTTTCATTTAATACATCACATGTATATTATTTATAAGTCTGTATTTGTTCCTAGTTAAGATTGAAAAGCAGAAAAGCATGTTGCCAGCCTCTGTTGCAACCAAGGATTTTGACTCCGATGCAGTTCCAGCCAACAAGATATAAATTGAAGGTTGTTCATGAATTTCTGGGAGAATCTGGTTTTCTAATAAAGAGGAAACTATAAAAAGAGAAACATTTTTTGCATCACCATATTTGCTGTCTTGAAAATAATCATCAGACCTACAATTTGAACAACTATCTTGTAATGTTGCCTTCAAATATGAAATCTAAGCCTGAAATGTAAGGATGGAAGATAGGAACAGTAGAATAAATTAGGTTGCTTCTGCGATTAATGGGTTAGTAACCTAGCTGTGAATCTCTACTTTCAGATTTCTTATATATTATAAATCAGTGCTTACCTTTACTTCTTGAACCATTTTGTAAATATTTAAATGAAAATATTACTAAACCATATAGCTAGGCGTGAGTTCTAGCTGGATGTTTGGGTGTCCTAAACTGCTGAAGATATTTTAGCCAATTGATTTTTTTTTTTTTTTGTGGTGCCAGGGATTGAACTCAGGCCCTTGTGCTTACAAGGCAAGCACTCTAATCACTGAGCTAAATCCCCAGCCCCCTGAAGATATTTTAAATTAATTTTAACTTAACAATTTTGATACTGAAAAGTACTATGCTATTCTGATTCCTGATCCATGTGTGTCTGTGTGTGTGTGGGGGGGTGGTTCTGTTGAAGGCTTTGATATCTTCACTTTCTAGCACTCAAAAACATACCATAAGGTAGTGTTACATGGGTTGTTCATTTTGTTACTATCTCCATACTACCAGTATTAGTAGTACTATTTTTCTTTCTATTTCCTTTTTCCTGTTTTTTTCCATGTTTTTGTTGTTGTTCAATTTGTGGTAGGTTTCCTTAACTTTATCTTGCAAATATTCTATTGAATATTTGCATTTAATTTCACATTCGCATTTAATTTCAAGGAGTTACTTTTTATAATTTGAAAATGCTTTGTATAATGGCTGGTGCATATTTCAAAAATAATTTTCTTTTGTCTTTCTTAGAATAAAACCCCGGGGTTGAAGATTTAGCTCAGTGGTAGAGCGCTGGGCTAGAATAAAATTCATAATGTTTCCACAGTTTTTTCTTCTTCCTATTTTGTTTTTTGTGTTTTTTAAACATACTTTTCATGTTTAATTTCAGACCAGAGGATGTTCCTATATATCTGATGATTTTGAACAATCATATATAAATCCAAGGACCCAAGATGCTATTTAAGTATGATACCTAGATGTGGATGGCTACCTCAGTGGCTTATGTATCTAGTAAGCCATTAACATAGTTTACAGATTTTTTAAGGCTTTATTTTTTATAGCAGCTACACGGATACTCCAAGTTGAACCAAAAGTACTCATGCTATAGCCTCTCTCATCCATTACCAACATTCCTCACAAAAATAGTACATTTGTTACAACTAATCAACTTGTGTTTATCTATCATCTTAATCCAAAGTCTATAGTTTACATTAGGGCTCATTCTCATCGTTGTATATTATATAGGTGTGCATAAATCTATAATACCATATCTCCACAATTATTGTATAACAGAGTATTATCACTGCCTTCCCTTTCTAACCTCCTAAATCCTAATTTATATTTAGTAACTATAGGTGAATTCAGATTATCTAGTGCTACTTGCATGACTTTTGTCAGACTGTATCTTCTAGGATGTGTTCAGTAAGTAGTAAACAGAGGGTATTTGTTGCGGATCTTTTTATCTTTTTCTTTGCTTTTCTTTTCATTTCTCGTTTAGAAGAAATATTCATCGTCATTGTTTCTAGAATGTTTTTATAAATGGTTCTCTATCTTTATAAAGATTTCTCAAGATAACAGTATTTACTCAACTAGGGTACTAGTTACCTGGTAGGCAATGTTTCTGGGAGTTTCACAACAAAACAAAATGAAATAATAAGCATTAAAGATATTAATTAATTTTGGATACACACTATAAAAAAATCTGAAAGCTGGGTTCCAGGGCTGATGCAATGACTCACTGGTGATAGGACTGAACTTAACTATGTCTACTTTTCCTTTGTTCCATTCTTACCCATACATCTTCATGTATTTACCCTATTTTGATAAAGCATTTCTCTCCTGCAAACTCTATGAGCAATAAACTTAACGTCTTCTGCTAAGATGGCAAAGGACAATTACCCAGAAGTTTTGAAGCTGTGCCTATTATCCACAGAGACTTGCTCTTCATTGGTTTTTGTTTGTTTGTTTGCTTGCTTGCTTGCTTTTCAGTTCTACATTTCTTTTCCATCCTCAGTGGTACTTGAGTCTCCACTTAATGAACTTTACCAGTAATTTTGATTCTTGGGGTTTCTTCCTTGTAAATACTTAGTGAAGACATAAAAGCTGGTACTCAAATCGCTCTTACTATTCATGTAATATCTCTTTTTGAAGTTGTGTTGGCTTTTGTATTTTTTGCATCTTCTCTCATTCTCCTTATTCCATACTATAGTTTAAATATTTGTGTCCTTCAAAATGTATGTTGAAATTTAATTATCCTGTAACCATTTTAAGAGACACTTTCAAGATGTGATGAGCGCATGATGGCCCCACTCTCATGGAAGGCATTAACGTCACTAGAAAAGGGTGAGTCTGGCCACCTCATGCACTCTTGCCCTTCTGCCTTCCATCATGTGATGACTTATAAGACGCCAGGGCCTTAATTTTGAACAGTCCATCCTCCAGAACTGTGCATCAATAATATAAAAGCACAAAACAGAATAAAATACCTATGTCAGTTTGTAACTTTTAAAGTCAACTTTATAATATTTTAATATGGTTTAAGGATGGGATTGAGATAATACATATGTTCAATTTAACATAGTTATGGGGAACCTACATATTTCTTATTAAAAATATGTGTTCCACTTTTTAAAAGGCAACAACAGAGCTCACAAAGCAGAGCTTATGTACTGTTAGGTAGTTAAGCTCCTCATACATGTGTGATCAACAGAATTCCCCCAGTATTTCTTAAACTTCATTCAAGGTAAGAGATTCTGGAGATTCTGGTTCAGAAGTCCAGGTATGTTATATGTTTTTTGTTCATTTGTTTGATTGCTTGCTTCTTTGGTTATTTGCTTGTTTTCTTTCTTCCTTTAGTCAATTCTCAAATGAACCTTATGATTAGACGAATTTGCAAACCACATCTACATTAGCACTTTCTCTACTGATAATCAGACTTAACTGACATACTTGTTTAAAATAGCAACAAAAATCTCTAGATCTCACCTCAAACTCAATGACTCAGAATCTAGGGGAAGGGACCTGCAAATGTGCTTTTTTCTACTAAATCTTCAAGGTTATTTTTATTATGAGAGATGTCTAGGGAATGCATTTCTAGATGGTAGCAAGATCAATGATGACAAAAAGTTTGTATCTGTCCATTCAAAATGGCAAAGATTCTCCGGAAGATTGGGCTGAAAACTCTAAAGATTTTTCTGAGCGAAACTTCTGTTATCAATTAGCAAAGCTGGCAGGAAATATACACACACACACATGTATTCATTCTACAACTATCTATTGATTGTCTATTATGTAGCGAACTCATTAAATGCTTAGGATATCCACAGCGCTCAAAATAAGTTCAATAATTTCCATAATGAAACTTAGTCTAAAATAGAAGACAGACATAAATCATGCAATCATCCCATTATGTAATTATAAAATGTGATAATTGCTATGAAGTAAAAGTATAGGGTACTACACAAGCATATGATGGGGGATTTGGTTTAATTTGAGGATTTAATGACATCTTGTCTAAAGAAGATGAGTGTCATATGTGTGATAACATTTATAAATGTGGTAAAAAGATATGAAAATTGTCATTAATACAATTAATTAAAAGAACAGATGGCAGATACCATAAAACTGACCTTATATTTCTCTCTAACATTACTTCTTTCTCCTATACTTCTCTCTACTAACCTTACATTCTTTAACATGCCAGAATACCTACAGTGACAAAATTATATTAAGGACTGATTCAAGGGTTTCACCCACTCTCAGAATTCTGCCCATTCCCTTTAACACTCTTACCTTTAACACAATGTTAAACAAGGTGGAATGCTCTATTTATGATACTGCTGTGCAAACTCAGTTCTGTATTGCTATGGAAACATGGTACCACTGTTAAATAATCACATTATATTGAGGAAGAGAACTATATACTGTGGACTAAAGAGTCAAAAGTGTAGAATTTCAGCAGTGAGAATGTTACTAGCAGTGGTGTACTAAGGCAATAAAGATGCTATACTGTATCAGCTGGGATTCCCCAGAGAAACAGATTTAATATAAATTGTATGTGTACATATTAATATAAATAATACATATATTATTTAATATAAATCAGAGATATATCTATACATGATCGACAAAGCAGCTTACAATGGCAGCCTACAGAGTCAAGGATGAAAGAATGCACAATGGCCATCAGTGACTGAAGGGCTAGTGTAACCAAATAAAAGTCAAAGGCCTGGAAGCCCACGGCAAGTCCTATTCAGAAAGCACAAGGGTCTGTGTTAGAAGACTGGTGAGTCTTCAGTAGAAGGGTGAAGACTCTACACTGGAAATCTAAAGGAACTGGAGACAAGGGTCCTAAGGTGATGGTGAAGATCGGAGCTCCTCTAAAGAGGCCAAAGGGGAAACTTCCTTCTCCTTTCCCTTTTTATTCCATCCAGATTGTAAACCTATTAGTTGGTGCCACCCACATCCAGGTTGGATCTTGTCTCTTCAGTTTGCAGCTTATAAGTTAATCATCCAAGCCCAACCAGAACTGAACTCCAATAACTTGCTAGTCATTTCTTAATCCAAGATGAGACCACAATTAATCATTACATTTATTCAAACTTGAGCCCCAGTGAGAGAACCACTCAAAAATGCATGCAATCGTCTAAGGTATACAACTTCCACTTCTTTGATTTTTAAGAAGCTACAATACCTAACAGTTTAATGAGTTCTGAATACCCAATGAATCCAACATTGTGAATTTGTTTTTATACATTTTTCCACAGTAAATATTATGGACTCTAGTTGACTGGGTGGCCTCCTAAGGAAACTACTTAAAGATGAGTTTTACAAGGTTCAAAGAGAAACGTCATGTACTTCCTCAATTTATAGAATGTTGTATTTAAAAAAAACTGAGAAATGTAAGAATTGTGAATTACAAGAATGGATCACCTATGAAACAGTCTGTAGCTCTCATAAATGTAAAGTCTCCCTAGCAGTTGTAAAAAGACAGAAATTAAAACAAATTTAGTTTAAAGATTTAACTAACGTTAATTTACAATTCTACAACAAGGCAATACATCATTCTATAAGATGGAATAAGTATTCTGATGAGCTAAAGGGAAGAGTTTACCTTTAAAGGGCAGAAACAAACAAACAAGCAAAAAGAACAGAAACAAAGAACAAAAAATATATTGATCAGTTTCTAAGATACTTTTCTTGCAGTGTTAAAATTGGCTAGCATCTCCTGGATTTGTTTATTGAAAATTGGCCTGTTTCAAGGTTCTGTTTGATTATATGATTCCATTCTGATTTGGTGTGGTCTGCTGGGGCCTACAACAGGAGGCTAGACCAAAAAAACTTTCTTTAACAAAATGAAACTGTAATGTGAATAAAGTGATTTTACACAGTTTCAGACAGAAGAAAGAGAAAATGAATGTATTTCTTAATGGATCAGTACATTTAAGAATCTTACTCACTGCAATTGTAAAGAAAGTGTAGTTGACACATCTCAAAGCACAATCAGTACTGCCCAGAGAAACCCAAGAGTTAATAGAAGCTAGAAGAGATCAATTTTGAAGTTTTCAGTTCAGGATTAAAATTGTCAAATTATTTATTGACAGTTATGGTTATTTTACAATATGATAATAAATTATACCTTTATATTTACATTAATTTAAAGCATAGTAAACATTTATTGGAATTAATATATTCATTTGGATTCATTTCTAGATGAAAATACTGCATTTCTAAGGATAAATCTTTAAATATTCACTGACAAAATATGTTTCAGCACTGAAATATTCTTTTTACAATCTTAACTGAACTTTTTCTTTTCTTTCCTTAAACAAAATTATATTTTGTGTATTATCAGTATCATAGTTTGACAGTTTATTTTCATTGTTCCCAAAATTTACCCTCAGAAGCATAGTAAAAGAATAAATTTGCTTTCCTTGAAATTCCAATAGATAGCAATTTCAATAGATAGCATTTTTATAACAAAGCCTTGTAAATTTCTCACCCCCACCTCTACATATAGCCTCTAGACACATATACATGGGAATGTTTAAACTTTAAAAAAGAATTATTATTCTACTTACTCTCCTTTCAAGGAAAACAGTAAAATATTTCATAAATAAACAGGAAAATACACCAAAGATCACTTATAATGTTGAACCTATCACAGACTATGACTGAACTGAGAAACACACATATACGGGAACTGAACTCTTCCCTAGAGTTTCTTGTTCTGATCAGTACTTATATCACACTGTGGTTACCAGTGTTTCACTAACTCGGCCCCTCTGGGGAACTGTAAGACAACAGAATCAGGATTGTGCAGTGAAGAAAAATGAAAGAAAGAAAAACAGACATGTTAGAGGGAGGCTTGGGATATCATCTGAATGTGGGATCTGGGGTATTTCCAGAGCATCTATAGACCAACTGTAATCGACTACAAATGATAGAATTACATAAGAATATTGCAACCTTTTGCTTCCAATACATGATTACCTCTAGAGATTTGTAAATAAAGCACAAAATGGTGTAGTTTTATACACACATCTTTAAAGGATCATTTTACCTTTAATGATCATTTTGACTTTAAGTAAAGCCAGAATGTGCATTGTGCCAGATCCGGTGAAAAAAGTAGATAAGGACACACCCTAATGTTTCTTATGACCCTGCCTTTCCTTTGGATGACACTCAACAGCCAGCATTCACAGATTTTTTATTACATCTCATAAAGAAATTTATGAAAGAAGACTTTGATAACTGCTTCAAAAGTGGCAAGAATGATTGACTAGGGGCTGAGGATTTAGCTCAGTGATTAGAGTGCTTGCCTTGTAAGCACAAGGCCCTGAGTTTGATCCCCAGACCAAAAAAAAAAAAAAAAAAAAGAATGATGGACTAAGTCTGCTGAGTCTGTTAAAAACAAGGGGGATTAACGGCAATGGCAAAGTGTATTTTACTATAATAATTTTTTTTAAAAGTTTAAACATTCTCTATTTTGATCATCCCTTGAGTTTCTGTGTGTGTGTGTGAGTGTATATAAATATAACTAGAGGCATACACGTTTTATAAGTACTCCTTTATAAAGAATTTCTGAGTAACTGTCATTTTCACAAAAGAGCACAACTCAATATGCCTTTTTATTACTGATCTAAATTGCCGTAACAGCTGATTATGTAGTATCTGCATATGAAACACAAATTGCAATATCATTTTATTTTCTATTCTGAGAAAGCTGTCCCAAACATCATTTATCGGCACTATCCATGTCCTTGGGAACAACTAATTTTAATACTAGCCTACATTAAAAATTAATTATGAAAGCAAACAATTTATGCGAAAGACAACAAGCTAATTCTACATTCCTAGAGCAAATATTACTTAATATTTTCCTCAACTATGTTTCCTCAAGCACTCAGCTAGCAGAATTAGTGATCCTTCATTGATCCTTACCTCTAATGTAGTTCAGGTAGTCTAGGAAACATTGTAAAAATCCATACATATACTGCTCACCTGCCTATGCACCAGACATTGGATAGAGCACTAGGCAGAAAAGCAAAGAAGATATTAGCCATCTGCCTCTGAGTATAATTTTTTGAGGACAAGAGAGCTAGAGGGAATGGACAAGTTAAAACAAGAACATACCAAGGGTTATTTAAAATATGAAAGAAAGCACTATGGTAGAACATATTAAGTGCTATCAGACAGGGCTCAAAAATAATGCTATTGGAGTATACTGGGCTACAGTGCTTTGACTTAAACCAGAAGTAAACTGCATACTTTGAGGAAGATAAGTTATGCTAAACTTGGGTTAGAATGACGGCTCCAGTTACACCATGAAGAGAAGCAAGAATGACTGCAAAATGCCCTACAAAGAGTATGATGAAATAAGAGTACATGAATTTGAAATCCTGGAACAAGTTATGGGATAAGGGTAAATGAAGAAAAAAATGGTAAACTCATGGTAACGCAGGCACTAATTTCCATCAGCATCTTAGGGTATATGCGTATTTTTAGTCACCACTCTGGCTGAGGGATAGAAGTAGTTTTAGCGGCTGCTTCTTAATTTTCCCCAGTATGCCTGGGTCTTCAAGGAACATCATCAGTTCAGGCTTGTATCTAATAACTCTAAAGGTATTTGAACTGTCCACTTGTTCGAGTGTATTACTTAGACTGTATATGTGGCTATATTCCCCAAGTGGAAGAACTGAGAAAATTGTGGAATACACTTGTATTGTGGCAGTGTCTTTTGATGTAGACGTTCTCCTCTCTGGCCGATGGATCCCAATCTAAAAATGGGTTCAGGCTGAGAAACTTATCAAGGTATAATGATTTTTATTGGTGCAACTCCCCCAGTCACCTGGTTTTCCATTTCTGACTTATTCTACTGGTAAAATCTGAATCGTGTCATTATCAACTACCTGCCTGTTTTGTTCGAAAGAATGTCATGCCCTATAACTTTACAACTATCTGTATAACTACTAAACATAACCTTCTTTAGGTCAGATCTCTTGACTTCTATTTCAACCTACTGGATAATAAAATAACTGTAGGTTGTTAGATACAGTAGTTAACTCCATCACCATTTCTCTATTTGGAGGTGGGAGGCCTTGTCTCTATTTCTACAAACAAATCACATTTTATAATAATTTCTCCTACTTATAGCCATGGATTAAATTAAGGCTAGTGTTAGTGTTATTGTCTTTATCACCATATCTTCCATCTCATTCCTTGTAAATGGTGTGTTTTCTGAGTTTTTCTATGGAGCATTATCACTCTATATATATATTATTACCCCTTGAATCAAGAAACCTTATAATCCAACCCCACTGATATTCCTTAAGGCTTGCTGATACAAAACAAAACAAAACAAAACAAAACAAAACAAAAACAACATTTCGCCACTTTGTTGGGCCGCAGAATCAGCTCTGTTATGCAATATGTCTGCAGAGATCTGTGCTGTAGCTCTTTGTATAGAGAATTATTCTACGAGTAATAACCCTGGCTGATACTGAATGGCACTGCTCACCCTGGCAGATACTGAATTGTACTGCTCACTGTGACAGAGGCTTTCATGTTTAACTTTCAGCCATCTACTACTCTCATTAGCTCTTCATTGAATTTCATCACTAGCATTTAAAAATAACCAGATGAACATATCATCTGTATGGCATTTCTCCTACACATTACAAACACTTAGCACATGGGTTTATCAGTGCCTTCTTTTCCGCCTATGCACCCTCTTAATTCATTACCAGTGATTGAAAGGTTAACAGCAGGACCACTATGCTATACCAGGTCCACATGTGTTCCATCCATGCTCAGTTTCGGGATCTTTACTGACAGATAGGGAGAGGATTCAATTTCAAAACCAGTAAATCCTCTCACCTGTTCTCTTGAACAACTCAGTTCCAATAATCACTGTTTATTAGAAATCGACATCAAGATATTTGCCTACCAGAACCTTGCTCAAAACATCAGGAAGCATTACAGTAAGAAGTTGATAACAGTTAACTAATGTTAGGTTGAATTTACAGAGATTTTCTATTTCTTCTTAGATGAGTTGTCCCTGAAAAGTCATGATCTAGTGCCAGACAACTTTCTACTGCTGAGGCAGACTCTGAAGGAGCAATGTATCAGTTACTTTTCTCATTGCTAAGACAAAATACTTGACACCCAAAGTTAAAGGAAGAAAAGTTTTTTCAGCTCATAGATTGTAATGGTTTCAGTTCACAGTCAGCTGGCTCCAAGGCAGGGCAGCTGCCAGCTCCAAGGCATGGGGGAGAGGGACATCACAGAGGAGAAACAGTCCATGGTGTGGCAGGGCAGGCAGAAAGCAGTGACAGTAGAAGAAGCTGCTGTAGCAGACCTGCCTCTTCCTTTTATTCCATCTAGCCTTTTTGGTAGTGCCATCCAAACCCAGGGTGGGCACCCTTAATTCCAACTTCACACCTTAATCCCAGCATCACATACCCTAGATCCAGCCACCTCTGAAAAGTTTCATCTAGGATGCCATAAGGCTTGGCGGTGACATCTAGATACAAGATATAACAAGAGGACACAGATATTCTCTACTCACCACACTCCTCATAGGGAGACAAAGTCTTTGGAAAAATTCATGCTATGCCTATCTATGTCTACCATATTTTTCTTAAAAAAAATCAACTTTTGGCTTAGTTTATTTTCTGTATTGTATACTTCACTGATTTCCACTTCTATCTTAATTCTTCTTTGATATATTTCCATTTACTTTGCCAATTTTATACCTTCATGAGATGAGCATATAATTTATCAATTTTATTTTTTATTAATTAGAAATACGGTATTTAAATTTACAAATTTCTGCCTAAGCACAGATTTAACTATATCTCACAGGTTTATAGCTTAATATCTTCTTTGATCTACTTGATTATTTAGAAGTTTATTTATTTGTAAATCTTTAAACCTTTTTAAGTAATCTTTTTCACTTTTTTTGCACAATTTCTTTTGCTATTACTTTCTTGAACAATTTCTATAGGAGAAACAAATTCTAAAGTTCTGTTACTTGACTCAATTGATGAGAATCAAATTGGAAGAAAAAGACAAAAACAGATGTCACATGTCTTAGTTACTTTTCTCTCATTGCTGAGACAAAATACCCAACACTCAAAGTTAAAGGAGGAAAGGTTTATTTGGCTTACAGTTCATTGGGTTTCAGTTCATAGTCGGACGGCTCTAAGGCAGGGTGGCATGGCAAACAGGCAGAAGGCAGCAAGGCAAGCAAGGGGCCTACAAGCCTCTTTCTGTTCCTTATATCTTATCGTTATCGAGGCTGCCAGGATTAGGGCAGTGCCAAGCCAATCAGTGGTTGATTTAGTAATCATACTCCCTTAAACCTGGCATCAATACACTCTAGATTCAGCCACCTCTGAAAAAGCCCCATCTTTGACCACAAGAGGCTTTGGCAGGACATTTAGGTACAAACCATAACATCACAAAAAACAAAATTTATTTGCAGTAAATAAGCAGGTCACAGAGAATGACTTCCAAGGCAGAGACTCTCCAAAGTTATGTGAGACAGGAAAATTTATCTGAGCAGATGTGTATTCAAGAGGGGCACAGGTGTCATCACACATAAGATGGGGATGAAAAAAAAAAAAATTAGTGCAGGCCTAGCTTGACAACATGCCTTCACATATGTTGCATGTTATAATAATGAGGTTTTAGCTATTCCCTGAGCAAATATTTTAACATTAGAGTGGGGCAAAGTCATGTAATAGTCACTGGTACAATAGGAGCTTGCACCAGCAGCCATAAAATGACCCCCACACAATGGTTCTGGCTGGTTTGAAGCTGTAGAGTGCTTGTGTCTCTCTCTTCCAGGAACCCCCATGAAAACAATTTAAGAAGAAGTTAGCAGGAAAACCTTATGTGAAAAACAACTTTAAATCAAGATTACATGGGCTGACAGCTGAAGTTCGACTTCTGGCTAACAGTTTAACAGTTTCGGGTTTTTCTTGGTGCTGCAGATTGAATTCAGGGCTTTGTGCTTCCTAGGCCAGCACTCTAACCACTGAGTTAAATTCCCAGTCCCTGGCTAACAGTTTCAGTTGTAGGAAATATGTTGTGATTTTCTTTGTGACTCAGGATTTGACCTATTTTAGAAATTGTTTTATGTATATTTCAAAGAATAGTCTTCAGTTGTTTGATAGTCTTCTATTCATTTTCCTTGTCAAATTTGTGAATATAGTTATTTTTCCTTATCCTTAATGGTTTAGGAGTACAGCTATTCTTTCTTAACATTAGTGATTTATTTTCTGTTTATTCTGAAATTTACTCAGGTTCTAATATGATTTTAATTCCTTTATGTTTTCTTTTAGTTTTGTAAATTTTTAGTTATATAAATTTTTGTTTGTAAATTTTCTTTTAGTTTTATTAGTTTTTAATTTTGTGTCATATGTCATTATGCATATGAATTTAGAATTATCTTTTTAGTGGGCTGAATATTCTATTTGATCATATATCAATTTTTTAAATTGTTCTTGCCTTTACATTCAATTTGTATGAAATTAATACAGCCATCTCATACTTCTCTGGTTAATAATTTTACAATGTTATATATCAGATGCTTGATATATTTTTCAAGTTGATAAACTTTGTCATTATTTGGAGTTTTCTGTCTATGTTCTTATAATTATAATATATACATTTTAAATCTATCATCCTGTTAGTTCTTTTCTCTTTATTGCATCTGTACTCTGTTCAGTTTTCCTTGTTTAGGATTCTTAAATTATTTAACTTTATTTTGTTTTTTAATGTTTTTAGCGGCTAACCTAAAGATTTCTCTAGGCCTCTTTGATGTATTAAGACTGTTTTAAATCAGTGCTTAAACCGTCGCACAGAGGATGAAGTTAGACACCTTTAGTATTGTATTTAATGGATTTTCTACTTATTGTTATGTATTTTATTTCCATAAAATATTTCAAATCCCATGTCATATTTTATTGTTTAAACAATAATCTCTTGATTTTTATTTATTTATACATACCTTTATTTTATTTTCCATCTGTTGCTTTTTTCTTTGGTGCCCAGGATCAAACTCAGGGCCTTGTGCTTGTGAGGCAAGCAAGTACTCTAACCACTGGGCTAAATCCCCAGCCCTTTATTTTATTTTTGAAGGAAATTTTTATTAGGAAGAGAATTCAATATAAGTCTTATTTTTCTCAGCATTTCCATGTGTCTTCTAGATTATACTGTTTCTGATGAAAAGTTAATTGATGATCCTTTTTCACTTTTGAAGTAAACATGATTTTATAGCGCTGCTTTTCAAATTTCCCTTTGTTTTCAATTTTGTAGCTACATCAACAATGTGTGTGTGTGTATGTATGCGGGCTTTCAACTTGTGTATTTTGAAAGCTCTTTGAAACGAGGTTTTACTACCTTATCTTCTAAACTTTCTAAAACTGATTACCTTTAATTCTCTTGAATATTACTACTTTCCTCTTTGGCCTTTATTCTCAGAGTCTAAATACAACAAATACCAGAATTTTTCATTATATTGTACTTGGGCCTTACGATATTTTCTATGTTTTTAATCTGCATTTTTGGGGCTTTTATTTAGATAATATTTTGCTGAGTTATCTTATTGTTATGTAGCATCTGAGGTGTTTTCAAATTGTTATTAATTTCTTGATTTTAGTTATTACGAAATTTTACCCAAAATTTACATATATATTTATTTCAATGGTTAACTTACCTGTCTTAAACTTCTATTTGTAAAACATTAATTATACTGACATTGACATTTTGTATTTGATAATTACAAGACTGAATCTCTTATGAATATTTTATAACAGTCTTTATTTTAATTTTTTCATTTTGTCTCATTTCATATAATGTAAGATATCTATCTATCCATCCATCTATGATTTACATACATATAAATATTTTTTAAACTATTTTTAAAACTTGGACTCAGTAAATTTTTTTAGATGCATTGCCCTGAGTAATATAACCTTTCTCCGAAGAGAATTTAATGTAACTGTTAAAAGTTTGGGCAGATTATCCTTAGATAGTCTGGACTGAAGTTCAGATTTTGTGAGTCGGGTTCCAGTTATATTTTGCCTTTATTTTTAAACTGTCTTCTTATTTTTAAACTGTCTTCTTATTTTTAAAGGTATCACTCAGATGGCTAACAGTAGCCTTTGAGGTCCTTAGCTGAGTATCTTCCTGAGTCCTTCCGTTTATAGAGAATAGCTAAAATGGGTGTACAAGCTGTGAAGTGCATGAAATCTCTGCCTCTTTTCCTGGTGTTTCACATCAAGCCCATGTACTCGAGTTGATAAATGTTTCTGGGAAAATCACATGGAGCATTTGGTGCCTATCTCCATGCAGAGTACTTCCCTGGATCTTTTCCCTCAAATTGTGAAAGTTCTGGCCTCCGGAGCTCTAATTTTTTTTCTTTCGATCCACAAAATTAAAACAACTTACAGGCAACTTTCTCTTTAGCCTCCATTAACTTTATTGAGGATCAGCAGGAAGGGGGACATATAAGCAGATGTCGGAGTCATCTCAGAGCAATTTCTTTTCTTCCTAGGTCTAGTCCCTCAAACACTGGCTACCTTGACTTTTCTCTAAGAGAATCAGACAACTAAATCAGTTTAGTTTTGTCATTGTTTGCTTTCTAGGCTTTACACTTATTTTTATCGAATATATTTCTTAGATACATGCTACACCCTCTTAGAAGCAAAACTTCAAATTCTGCTTTCAAAGACATAAACTGTACAGTACTTGCTTCTAATTTACTGATTTAATAGTCTTGACATACTCACTAATTTTCTGTCCTGTTATTAAAATGCTTACATACAGTGCTACAGTGAGAAATGTTAAAACTGCCCACATTTTGTTTTGTGGTTCTAGTAATACACCAGAACAATTTTTTATATCTGGTGATCTCTGAAGACAGGTCGACTAAGCTATTATTATCCAATAATAAAGATTAAAACTAAAAGACACAAGCAGAAACATAATAACTTGAGAAAAATTGTTCTAATAATGCCTGTTGGCTGTTATATAAAAGGGAGTGTTCCTACATCCCTTTGATAACATACAGTGAATTCTGGATTCCTAATCCACAGAACGACATTTAAATACACTATTTTTAAAATGATTTCCAGAGAAAGAAGAATAAAATGATGGGCCTGGAAGTCTAGTGGCAGTTATGTTATGTTCTTTTATTTCTTTCTCATTGACTCACTGCCATGTAAGTCAATATAATATTCTTTATCCCAAGAGAAACAGAAAAAATATTTAATTTCTTAATGATGAGGTTTCTTCACCTTCACTGCCTCAACAAAGATTTGGGAAAGTCTGGCATACAGTCTCATCAGAATTGGATGCCCTAGGCAGAGATCAGGAAATGTCTCTAAGCCTGTGAGAAATTAGAAACAGAACTTTGGAGAGTAAAAAGAATAGGTCAGAAGAACATGTAAATCCCAAAACAAAGAGACATAATTACCCTTTCAAAAAAACTGAAATCATAATCAGCAGAAATAACTGCAATAAGAAATAGACTATCAGAAAAAAATAAGAAGCATGAGAAACAATCCTGAAATCATGAGGAACTATCAACAAGTTAAGTGAGGAAAAAGTCCCAAGCTATATACAGAAGCTTACACTTTACTCACAAACAAGTCATATTTATTGGCTTTCCACTGCGCGCCATACAGATCATATGGCAGAATAAACGTACAAGAGATCAAGGCAATGACAGTAGTCAGAGTGGCACTGTGGGGAGAACTTTGTAATACACCCACATCATAGAGATCTGGGTGTCTGTATGTTGCTTCCACTCATCTACAATATGTTCAGCAGATGAGGGTCACTGCATACGGGTCTATTCCCGCTATGGAAAAACAAGACTTACTAGCCTTTCCACTATATACCCCCTTTCTTAATTTTCCATCTTTCCTCATCCTGCCTTCCTGTTTTTCTCCTGCAGGGCCCCATCTCTCTCTCCTTCCTCCTCCCCTTTCTTCTAGGTATCTCTCCCACTTTTTATTCTCCTTCTGCAACTTCCATATGCCCACCTTTCAAAAGCTTCAGTCTATTTAAGGAAGAGGAAAGTTTCAACCTAAGATTAGTGTTAGAAAATTGGAAAGGAAGGAAAACTCAAGAAAATTTATTTCAGCTCCTTACCCTACCCAGCGTATGTAACACACAAAAAACACATGTAACACTGAAAACATTTTCATACATCTTTAACTGGAACATCTACTCATGAGAACCTCAGGACTTCAGAGTCAGTTTGTTCTATTTATGTCACTTGCAACTGTTACAAAAAAATGTCTTACAGTGAACTGAAATCTGTCACTCACTAATTTAGCCTAGTTAGCCATACTGGCTCAAGTTTATTTTTATCACACATTTTCATGGTATTTATAGAAATTTTCTTGCCCTAGAAAGTTTCAGTTGTATTTCTACCATTCATAAATTTCCAGATCTTGCATTTTTTTCACACGGTTAGCAGAACCATCAGTCTTCCATAGATCAGTGGCACTCTTGATGCTGCAAGAACCTGTGTGAACTTAGATCAATTAAAAATTAAGAAAATTTTGCATCAACCAGAAAGTTTGGTTAATACTCACTAATATACGTTCCAGATAATGAAGATTATATGCATTTATGAGTAATGAATCTAGGTTACTTATCTGAGTGGGGTTTCCCTTCATAGGCTTTTCCACTGCTATATGGCAGTTTCTTTTTTTTTAAATTTACCAAAAACATGTACTGGTACATTATAGATATACCTAATAATCACAGTCATCATTGTTGATTTGTACCTGTACAAGATATATCTTGGTTATTCCTCTCCTTTCCCACCCCTCCCTTCCTCTCCCCTTCCCTTCCTTATTTACAATAGCTTTATTTACATTTTTGGATTTTTTTCCCTCTTTTTCTTCTCCTTTCTTTATTTGGCAGTTTTTAGAGTAGAATTGAGCTGATTCTAAAAAGCTAAAAAGAATTCAAAAGACTCAATGGAAAAGAAGAATAAAGATGAATAAATTTGAAAATGTAAATTTATTCAAACCTTGAATATTGTCTGTCAAACACAAACTTTTCATTGTCACAGTAATAATTTCTAAATTTGAGAATCAGAAAACAGGTTTTAATCTCCTTAGGGCCTTTTCTGCCTTTAATCTAAGGTCAAATTTGAAATAAGCAGTGCCTCTGACTCATAGTCATAAGATCTCAGTTTAAATATAGTTGTTACCACTGCATTATTGTATAACTTTGGACCAGCAATGTAACTCCTGGAACTGAAATTTATCATCTAAAAATAATACTGATAACAAATAAGCTCTTTCTGTCCCCCTCATATATATAACTTAAGTGTAACAGATACTTTTCCACCAGACTGTGAGATTTTAGAATAGAATATATTATTTTTCTTTATTTCTGAGAAGCCAGCAGTTCTGAAACCTAGAAGTATACGCTAAAGTTTCATTAAGAAAACAATGATATCTGCAGTATTTTCTTTTACATCCTTTTATTTGTGGGTAAACAAGTCCCAGTAAATCAAAGATAAAATGAATCCCTTAGGTGCAAATATAGTCACAAGGTTTGGAAAATCTTGTTTGTGTTAACAAGACTATAAATCATCTTATACAAGGTAAAGTCAGTTATTTATTTTAAAACAAATTATTTTAAATGAACATTTACTTAAGTAAAATAGATTTTCCCTAAGTTTCCAAAATATTACATTTTAAGGAAAAGAGAAGGTGTTCAATCAATATTTGTTGGATAAATGGATAAACGCTTACCATCCCCATACCAAGAAAACATTGAGTATCTCTGTCAGTTGTAATAAATCTGCATGTTAAGATTTATTCATAATATCTGAAACTCAAAACAAGAAAAATAATTACAATGAATGTTTTATGACACGTCCAGATTTATTTAAAGGATGCTGAAATATGACAAATCTGACAATTTTTTCTTTCTTTCTGTTTTTTTTTTTTTTTTTTTTTTTAGTTTTTCTGAGAAAAGGTCTCACTATGAGTCCAGCAATCCTTGAACTCACTACGTAGCCATCTAGGGTGGTCTAGAACTAACAATCTTTCTGCCTCAGTCTCTCAAATGCTGGGATTAAAATTATGTGTCATCACATCCAGCTTTTGACAAAGAGAAATTTGATATGGCCCATTAGTAAGCTTCCTAGTTTCTGAGACAAAATGCCTGGCATACACAATTTAAAGGAGGAAATGACTTATTGGATCATGGCTTTAGAGATTTTAGTCCATGGTTGGCTGGCTTCAAGGAGGAACATCACAAGGAAAGGACACTGCATTTTAGCTCCTTATTTGAGGAGGAAAAGAGAATGAAAACAGGAACTAAGATGTGTTATATACATGTACAAACTGCACACAGAATGTAAACATGTACTAATATGAATGAATGAATGAATGAATGAATGGATGA
Source organism: Hystrix cristata (assembly GCA_004026905.1). Lineage (NCBI taxonomy): Eukaryota > Metazoa > Chordata > Mammalia > Rodentia > Hystricidae > Hystrix > Hystrix cristata. The sequence goes on from PVJO010000002.1 coordinate 195,926, forward strand.
AAGAGGAATCATTTTAGTTATTTAAAGAATTGGCATCCAGAACAAGGAAAAGGCATTTAGGCAGTGGAAGAACATGAATTAAAATTTGAAAGCATAGTATGTAACCACGAAAAAAAAAAAAAAAGAAACAAAGGAATATGAAATGAAAACTCATAGGAAATCAGATAAAAAGATAAGTTGGTACAAAGTTAAAGGAGTACCACGGAAGTCAATCTGAGAACAGATATAGTTACCTTGTTTGAGGTACATTTGAAACATCCAAGGAGGAAAATATAATTCCTGTAGCCAAATATGTTTGCAAGTGTTTTAGAGTTGCATACACTGATTTCCTCATCTGTATGTTACCTTTTCTAGATTAGAATTGTGTTTTAATATTCATATATTCAATACTGCTTAATAAAGTATTTCTTCTCTAACTTTAAAGACAGAGAAATGTCCATGTTTATGTAAAATACTTCAGATAAAATGGAGCTAATAAAGTCAAATGTTGCCCTTGACTGTGAAGTGCTTGATTGATTACACACTGTGCCCTTATTATTCAGCCTCTAAAGTTTTAAAGAAGATCACATATCTAAATAATCTGTCTTTGTTTTGCTTTGTTTTTTGATTCTGGGTATCAAACTCAGGGGCTTGTGCTTGCAAGGCAAGCACTCAAACCACTGATCTAAATCCCCAGCCCCTGTCTTGTTTTAAACAATGTTTTGCTTGTAATCTAACACACAATTTACATTTATATAATATGCAACTCAACAAGCATCATTTTTAAGTATCCAAATTCAATTTGAAAATGTCATTTGTTTATGAATATTCTTAGCAATGCAATGTCTATTTATTTTCCTTAGTATGTTGCATAATAATTTCATCGTCAGAATTTAACATTGGACTCTTCCCGCATGTATCTTTCTTCCCTGTGGATACAAAATTACGTTGTTCAAAAAAAATCTACATCATAAAAAATGACTCTGGAATCACTTCCTATCAATTTGTACAGGAAAAGTCAAAAGATTTTTGAGTGCAGACACAGCTAGGATTAGCATTTGTCCCCACTTACATATTTTTGATTCATAATGTGCACTAAATTAAGATTACTGTGAAAATTGTACTTTTTTACTATTATAATGGAAATAGTCCATGATTACACAAAGTGAGGGTCAAATCTCACAGAGACACAAAGTAGCACCTAGGACCTCGAAATAGGAATATTCTTTTACTTTTCTGAACATTTACCTCTCAAAAGTAGTTTTTTGTATGCTTGGGATTTTGGACCTTGGAACTGGGAGAATGTGAAGAATTTTCATTGCTTGATTACACAGTATCTACTAAAGAACAGATGGAAGCTTTATGAAAGCATGTAGAGTGTATCCTCTGGAATGAACTGGATTAAAAAAAGAAGAAGAAAAAGAAAAATCAGTTATGTTGCCACTCCACTATCATGAAATCATGAAATGTCCTCTGTCAGGTGCACTGTGATGCCTCTGAAACACAAGCAGGTTTGGGGTACTGTGGGACAGTATTAGAAAAGAAAGCCTGGCCTAAATGTCAAGAAAACTGAGAACTACTAGCCTCAAATCTGAATCTTAAAGTGAGCTAGTACCTAAGCGCCAGTCTTTCATTTCTAAAATGCGAACCTCTAATTTTGCAGAATTCTTATTAGATAAAAATGCTGACAACTTACAGAATGCAATTGAATCTCATAGCACTGATATTCCATATTCCAGGATAAACTCCAAAAATGATTGTAAAAGAGGTTGAAATCAGTCCCCATATATAAGAAGCTAATCCAGGGAAAAGCTGTAAGTACATAATATTGAAGGGTTCTTTTTGCCATTCATTCTTGCTATGAGATCTGAGAGATTTAATCCTTTGATATAGAAATTAATTACATTTTTGACTTCTTATACAACAAAGTGCTTCTCTCTTGCATTTACCGCACTTGAAATATCTAGAAAGCAACATTTTTGGTACTTCATAATCAAATGAAAATCTGTATTACCTGGTGACCAAGTATAATAAAAACAAGCATAGATTTTATCATGGATCTCAGAAATAAGAGTTCAGCAAAATAAATGTTTATTATAAAAGTAAGAACTGATAGTGAGATATTGTAATGTACTAGAAAGATCATTCAACTTAGAATCAGAGACTGTGGAACTAGCTCATATTAGGGAACAAAGTAATGAGCCATTTTATTACTTATACTTCTTTAGTGCTTAGGGATCTTATCTCTAAAATGAACACAAAAATTAACACTTGCACTAGACATATAAAAAGACAAAGTATGCATAAATATCTGTAACCTATAACAATGCATTAAAGTATAAAATTATACTAGGAGCAATGTCTGCGATAAAATAGAAAGGAAAGGCAAAAATTAGTAAAACTGTGGGTTATCACTAGCTCTTTCCATACAGGAAGGTAAGGAAACTAATTCTCTTCTAATAACTTATGAAAAAAAGGCTTTTAATTCACTTATAGATCTTATAAAAAAGACTGAATATAGTAATTGGAACAAGGCTATCTTAATTATTGCTATAACAAACTCTCAGACCCCGGCCTGTAAACAACGAGATTTATTTCTCACAGTTTTGGACCTGGGAAGCACGAGATGAAGACAAAGATATATTCAGTGTCTTGTGAGGGCCAACATCTTTGTTCATAGATGGTCATATTTTCTGTGTAATTTCACACGGCAGAAAGAATAAGGGATACATGGAATCTTTTTTATAATGGTACTAGTCTTATTCACAAAGCATCCACTCTTATGACCTAATCAATTCTTAAAGGTTTCCTAATACCCTCAGATTGAGAAAAGATTCAACATATGGCTTTGGTTGGCACACATTCACTCTCTGGTGAAGTCTAGCAGTGAATTAAAAAAAAAAATCATCCATATTGGCCTGGTGTTCACATTACTTGGAACTCTTTCACTCGCATCCCTGATTCAGATTTAGAATTTTTTTATAACATTAAAACAACAGTATAAAAGTTTCTAGTTTATAGAGTTTTAAATGTAATACAGAAAATCTACTAGATTTAAGGTTCAGTATTTTTATATAGTAGTCTAACATAAAAGCCTAGATACACAAAATTAAATTAAATCAGTCTGAAAGGAAATAATCAAAAGTAAAAATAAAAATTGACTATTAGGTATTAGTAACAAAATAATGATATGATCAAAATAAGCAAAAATGAGTCAATATAAAACACCTATTGGTAATTCAACTTGTAGAAAATTGGTATATACATTTATATAGGTATTTAAATATATCCTAGATTTAAACACTTTAATATATTTTTATTTTATTTTTATATGATATGATATAAAATTATTTTTCTTATTCTCAATGAAATCTAAATTAGCAATAAAAACATCAGTTCATAGTGTTATTTATAGACTTCACATTACAAATACTATAGGTATTCTTTAAAATTGTTTATATATACATCTGCCAAAATCAAATAGTTGGGTATTTTGAAAGGTCCAGATTACCTGATCCAGAGTTCAATCTCTTGGTGATGCATATGTCATGGTTACCACTTATTAACTGATATACCCAAATGTCCTGTAGCCAAGCTCTTTCACCTTTTTAAAATATTTCAAAGGTTGACAAAAAGAAAAGTGTAGATAGCTGAATATTTTCCTTTAAGAATTACAAATGTATACCTCTAATAAACATATTGAATCGACAGATCCTTGAAAACTTTCCATCATGGATAAGTATCACAGAAAATACCTGTTTAGCTAGATGTGCATCCATTTATCAAATGTCTCTTTTAGCAAATATAAAGCTCTTACAAACTTCAACTACAAAAGATGTGAATAATTCATATAAGGAAAAGCTTCAAGATGGTCATCAAAGGCAATTGTGATGATATACTTCTCTGTTTGAAATTAGAACTTTGACAATCAGCAGATTTCTTGACAATTTACATTGTCTATAAATCCTACCCAGTTGGTTAGAAAATGAAAAAAAAATACTCAGCTATTTGGACTAAGAATTATATCCACAAAGAATTCTTTAAAATACATTACAAAATTAGAATAAATGGTTGACAACTGCTAGATATAAAAGAAAAATAAAACATCTCAGATGTACTGCTGAACTCAATTTTTTTGAAGATGCTATTAAAGTGCAGATGTTTATAGACTATTTTGGCTGAATCAGTTTATACTTATCAATAAGCTAAATTTGACTAAAAAGTCTAATTGCCTTTGCTTTCACATAGTCAGTTGGTCTGAAGGCATTACAAATATTCTAATTATTATTAATTTAATCTTTCTTTACAGAGAATAAGCTGAACAAGGAACTTCTATAGAACTCTGGGTAAACACATGGCAGCTTCATTCCATTAGCATCCCATCAGCTAGTGGTCAGGCAATTTCAGTGTTTGGGATAAGATGAACCAATGTGAGTTAGCCTAGGTTCTGAGGTGCAAGCAGTATCAAATAAATCTAGATGGCTTAGCGATGAGAAAGGGAACAGAAACAGACTCAGAAAACATTAAGAAAGAAGGCAGACCTGAAGTCAAAATCACAGCACAGAATCAGCACACTGAGACCTTCACTATTATTATTGTCAAATATTAGATGCAACAGACTGCATTATCATCACTGCTAGCTCCACACCACAGGCATTTTCTCTGTCACATATTTGCTAGATGTACCCTCCTCTGAGACACCTAAACCAAGAAGAATTCAGGATAAGGATAGTGGATTGGTAAAGACATTTATTTGCCCAACACATTTCTGCAGAGCTGCCTCAGAAAACAAGTATCTAGCTTTTGAATGTCTACAACGGGAGGCAACTTTTGCCTACCATTAGATTTATAGAGTACATGGTAATATTCTACCATGGGAAGATGTTCAGTTGTTGAGAGAGAAATGAACAAAAAAGAGAAATATTCACTAAACTGCATACAGAAAAAATGGGGAAGACAGCATGGGTGATGCTGGAAAAATAACAGGTTTTGGTATCAGTACAAATTTTGGCTCTCCTAAATCCTAAATATATCATCAGCATATTTCTTACCTTTTCTGTGTATCTGCTACTTTAGAATTTCCATGAGAGTAAGAACCTGTCTTCCTCGTTCACAGTAGTATTTTCAGCAGGTATAACATGTCTCACAGTGAGCAAAAGTCCTAAAATAGTTATTGAATGGATAACAAGGCTAAATTACACTATTTCACCTGATGACAAAATCATATAAAATGTCTCCTAAACTCTGGTACATTTTGTTTATTATTATTATTCAATGGGTATAATTACGCAACACAAGACCAAGCTACACGGAATCAGAGATCTCATATTTATAAATCACTTTTTTTCATGTTTTTTTTTTTTTAGTTTTTCTCATTTAATGATTTGAGAAGATTTGCAAATTTATTTGCTCATTGTTGGTGAATGGGAAATATCAATTGATCAGAAATCTCAAATAAAATAAATTTCTTTATACATTCATTATTAAAATTAGTATTTCCAATAAAGTATGTTTTTAATTGTAAATAATAAAATATGAATTTTATTAATTTAAAGCAGTGACCATTTTTGAAATTTTTCTTAAATAATTCCAATCACCTAATGACCAATTAATACTAAAGAACGTGAATGAAAGCAGTGTGAATCTAAATGCCTGAAACTGTTTTCTCCCTTTAGTACACCAGGCCCACTTGACACTCTTCAGGCATAACTTATTGTGTCTGTGAACCTTTTGTGCATCTAGTCAGTCCTGGTTGGACCAATAGGCCTCCCATTGGACAAATTTGTCTCTATAAGAATTACCCTGGAGTCTCCTGGAACACATTTTACTTCCAGAGAGTAGAAGAGAAAGTTTTACAGGAAGATACTATTACTACTATTATTAGAGATAACATTTGTTGAACACTTGTTAAATGTCAGGCTCTTTGCTAAGTATTTCGGTGTGCAATTATTCCTCTAATTCACTCTAAAACACCATGAAATAGTATCTATTATTATCCCCATGTCACAGTTAAGAAAAGGACCTTCGATAGTCCACACTAATGAAGTCACAGAGCTGGGATTCAAACTGACCCCAGCACATATGCTATGTGAAACTACTTCCCTAAGGGCTGAAATTTTAACTATCAGTTTCTTCTGCTGAAACAGAGGTTCTGTATCCCTATCTTCCTATCTTTATATTTACCCTCTTAGTTTTATTCTATATTCTGAAGAAACAGAATTCATTTTGCCTAAAGGATGACCAGTATTGTGCAAAGGTAATATTATGTGAGAGCTTTTGTAAGTTACATCATTAAGTGAGCTTCACTCCAGAGATTTTATGATTTTTATGCAGGCAGACACAGAAAAGAAAAAAGTTTTAACTTATTAATGTGACATATTTGTGACATTTCTCTTCCCTTGGAAATATTTTGAGTTTAGAAGGCACAGAGAATAACAAGGAGTGGCCTCTTTAACGTAAATGTTTAAACTTTCTTACGTCCACTCAAAAATATATGGGACTCAGGATATAGCTCAGAAGTACAGCATTTATCTTGTATATATGAGGCCCTGGATTCTATGTTCAGAATCAAAATGAAACAAATAATGATAATAACAGAAAAAACTTACCAATGTAGAATAGTGCCAAAATTAATTTTGATGTGTTTATTTTTAAATTTTACTGAGAATATCAACCACTAAAACATATCCACAACACAGATATTAGTCAACATATACTACTGTGGAAGTGATGAAGCAAATTCAATCCAAGTTGTATGAACACTAGAGCAGTGTGATTTATATAAGGAAAATGAAATTCAGAGAGGAAGAAGGATGTGATATCTAAGTTTAACTGTCAACTTATTTGGCTTGGGAGTAGTCTAGGAGATTAGTAAAACACACTTTTGCACGTGTTATGGAGGTATGATGTTGATGAATGTATCTGTTTCCTGGTCTTTCCCTCTCTGGCATTCTGTGCACTGCTTCCTGGCTTCTGTAAACTAAGTATCTTTGCTTCACCACACTCCTCTACCATGATGTTTCTACCTTGAAGCCTGCCAACAATGGACTGAGCTCTCTGACACCACGAGTCTAAACAAGCCAATACTCCTTTAAGTTGTAGAGGTCACATGTTATGTACAGAAATGGAAAAAACTGACTAATATAAAGGGGTTTTTCTAAACACCATTGTCTCCTTTGTTTTTTGCAAATTAACAAATTATTTATACATTATAAAATGAGGTTACTTTATTTGTTACATTTATATATACACATATACATACAACGTGGAATAACTAAACCAAGCTAATCAACATTTCTATCACCTCAAATGCATATAGTCCCCATTTATTAATGGTTCAACTTATGATTTTTTGACTTTATGATACTGAAAAAGCTATATACATCCAGTAGAAATTTCACTTTTACTTTTGAATTTCTATCTTTTCATGGATAGCAATATACAGTGCCATACTCTTTTTCAATGCTGGGAGGTGGAAGTAAGCCACCTCACATCCCCGAGACAACCACTTGATGAAGATTATGAGGACAAAAAAATGAAAAATCCAGTCTATAGCATAACAGATTCAATAAGTTACATGAAATATGCCACACTTTATTATACAATTGCATTTATGCTTGATGATTTTGCCAACTGTAGGCTAATGTAAATTTTCTGAGGTAGTATGGTGTATTTAAGATCAGATTAGCTAAGCTATGACATTCAGCAGATAGAAAATATGAAATACATTTTTAATATATTTTAAAATTGCAATGGTTTTGTCACGATGAAACCTCATTTTAAGGTTAGGAGTCTCTGCAGTTTTTGTTTTTTGTAATGGACACATGTGAAATTCATTCTATGGAAATGTAGAATATTCTAATGTAAATGCAGAGTATTATTAACTGTAGTCACCAAATTGTGCAATAGACCTCAAAATTTATTTCTTCTGTCTAAATAAACCTTTTAATCCTTTGACTACAGTTTCCCATCTCTCTCACCCACCAGCATGTGATAACCACTGTCTATACTCTGCTTTTCTGAGATCAACTATTTTAGACTCCACTTATAACTGAAATTCTGTATTATTTCTCTTTCTGTTCTTGGTTTATTTCATTAAGCACAGTTTATTCATTTTTATAAATAACAAAATGTCTTTCTTTTTAAGGATACATTATATTCCATTGTGTATATATATGATTTTTCTTTACTCATTCATCAGTTAATGGACACTTAGGCTGATTCTATAATTGGGCTATTGTGAATGTTGCAGTAAAAATATGGATATTTGATCTCCTTTAATCAGAATACTGTGGTTTTCAACGTATAGGTCTTTTACTTCTTCTGTTAGATTGATATTTAGGTACTTCACTTTTTTGGATGCTATCATGAAAGATATTGTTTCCCTAATTTATCTGTCAGCGAGTCTGTTGTTTGTGTACAGGAATGCTATTGATTTCTCAGTGTTGACTTTGTACCCAGCTATGCTGGTGCTGAATTTGGCTGCTAAATCTAGAAGTTTTTTGGTGGAGTATTTGGGGTCTTCTATGTAGAGTATCGTGTCATCAGCAAATTATGATAATTTAAATTCTTCCTTTCCGACCCTAATTCCTTTAATTTATTTCTTTTGTCTAAATGCTCTCGCTAATGTTTCCAGGACTATATTGAATGAGTAGTGATAGTGGACATCCTTATCTTGTTCCAGATGTTAGTGTGAAAGTTTTCAGTTTTTGACTATTTAGTATGATGCTGGTTGTTGGTTTGTCACAGATAGCTTTTATCAGATTGAGATAAAGATCATCTATTCCAATTTTCTGCAGGTTTTTTTTTTTAATCTTGAATGGGTGGTGGGCTTTGTCAAATGCTTTTTCTGTGTCTACTGAGATGATCGTATGGTTTTTGTCCTTGGTTCTGTTAATATGGTGTATCACATTTACTGATTTGTGTATGCGGAACCATCCCTACATGCTGGAATGAATCCTACTTGGTCATAGTGTATAACCTTTTTGATGATTTATTTCATTCTGGACAGATATCCCTCATGCTTGGGTAGGAAGAATCAATAGAGTGAAAATGGTCATACTGCCAAAATTGTTATACAGATATAATTTAATCCCAATCAAAATACTAATAGCATAACTCACAGAATCAGAGAAAACAATCCTCAAATTCATTTGGAACCAGAAGAAACCTAGAATAGCAAAAACAATTCTGGGGAACAAAGCCAAAGCAGGGGCCATCACAATCACTGACCTGAAATTATATTACAAAAAGCTACTGTAATAAAAACAGCATGGTACTGGCAAAAAACAAAAACAGACCCATGGATCAATGGAACAGATTAGAAGATGCAGAAACAACTCCAAACACTCTCAGTCACCTTATCTTTGATAAACGGGCCAAACACCCTCACTGGAAGAAAGATAGTCCTTTAATGGTGCTGGAAAAACTGGCTTTCCACATGCCGAAGATTAAAATTAGACCCATATCTTTCACCATGCACTAAGATGAAATTGAAATGAATCAAAGATCTAAATATTAAAACAGAAACACTAAATCTGCTGAAGGTAGAATAGGTAGAACTCTTGAAGACATAGGTGTTGGCAAAGGCTTCATGAACAAAACTCTAATTGCCCAGGAAATATCAAAAAGAATCAATAACTGTGATCTCGAATTATTAAAAAGCTTTTTCACAGCAAAAGAAACCACCAACAGAGTGAAGAGACAACTCAGAGTGGGGAAAATTTTTTGCCAGCTGTTTCTCAGACAAAGGACTGTTATCTAGAATATACAAAGAACTCAAAAAATTCAGACCCCTGAAAATTAAAGACCCAAATCCAAGCATGGGCAGCTGAAATGAACAGACACTTCTCAGATGAGGAAGTAACCGAAATTAATAAGACACTTCTCAGGTGAAGAAGTAAAAATGGCAAAACAGATGAAAAAGTTTAACATCACTAGTTATTCAAGAGATGCAAATTGAAACAACACTGAGATTCTATCTCACTCCAGAAGGAATAGTTATTATTAATAAGTCAGCCAATAACAAATGCTGAAGGGGCTGTGGTGAAAAAGGAACCCTGCTCTACAGT